>OX465248.1:120656-203078 GCA_949987775.1 Aproaerema taeniolella
GGGCTGGGCGATAGTCCTAGTTGTTATGACCATTTTTTCCCAGGATGCTGCATTTTATGATAGGAACAAGCCACTTTGCAAATTGATAGAAGGGACCATAATAAAATATTTGACCCGAGGATAAACGAGATTCCCCCCATTTGGAACAGAGATGGCGCCACTTACTCGATTTTTTTTTTAAAAATTCTCAGTCCTGAATGGATGCTCCGATTTGCAAAATGAAGGTGTCAATCGACAGGGAATTAATTGATTTATTCTAAAAAAAATAAAAAAGCGCCCTAAAATAAATATAAGATAAAAAAAACTGGAATAAATATATATAAAGTGTTTTTTTTTGTAATAACGAAATTTTTTGAACAGTGTGTAAGGAAATGGAAGTTTTTATTTATATACATATTGTCACGCAATCATTTACACGTTTTGCGCAAAAAACCGTTACTCAATATCTTGTCTCGTTACAAATTTATTGAAGAATTACCGCTGTCGTCCGCAAGACTTTGTCCGAGTATAATTCGTTAAAATGAAAATATTTTCTCTTCCCGTCATCCGATGTTTATAAAACTTGTACCAATTTGTAAATCGCTCTCAATCAGTCAATATTCCAGAAATAACATGCCTATTTTAACCTAAGTTAGGTATATATATATTAACCTATAGCCAGACAGACGTACGAAATTCTAATGATTGTTTTGTTTCTATAAAGATCCTATAAGTTTACTATTTTTTCTTCAAATCATTCTATGTTCTTAGGGTTGTTATAATTCCCAATATTTTTAAACGAGCAATTCTTGTATCTTATACTTTAAACGAGCTATTCTTGTATATAAATATATATATATATTTTTAGGATCTCGGAAACGGCTCCAACGATTTTCTTGAAATTTGGTATGTAGGTTGATTCGGGGGCAAAAAGTCGATCTGGCTAGGTTTCATTTAAAAAAAATAACCGTGCGAAGCTCGGTCACCCAGGTACTATAAATATATATATTTAGGACCTCGGAAACGGCTCCAACGATTTTTATGAAATTTGGTATGTAGGTTGATTAAAACAGGTACTTTTATTTATTTACATTGCGTTGATACTGGCGCCACAAGTGCACCTCATGCATTGATAATTAAACTAATTATCTTCCATTTCAAAGGTGCTGGAAACCCTGAAAATAAGGTCGCTATTAGTATAAAATACCAAAATAATAATAATATTAGGTAAATGTAAAATAGTTTTAGAACTGATATTTTACTTACGTTTTGTTGTCACATTGGCCTTTGCACGTTTTACACTGTAACGTGCAAGGAAGTCCTACGCGTCGGCAGCCACAACGCATCGAGTTGCAGCTCAATTTACAGCCACAATTATCAAAAAAGCTTAATTCGGGCCAAATTGGAGTGGCTTTGAACCATAGAGGAGCGGTGCATAAAATATTTACTGTTTTGGGTAAGAATCCGTTAAAAATGTCTTACGTTAGTGATAAAAAGCGAACCGATAAGACAATTGCTTACTTTTTTAGGCCCTGAAATGTCAAGTGCTCTACGGGGCTTCCATGCCTTTACAGGGTGTGACACGACTTCATATTTTAATACAAAAGGAAAAAAAACTTGTTTTAAAAATTGGATGTCACACCCTGAGACAACCACCGCTTTTGCTGGCATGTCAATTCCTACAGAAATACTTTCTGAAGAAGTAATGGGTCATTTGCAGCGGTTCGTATATATATGATTTCTTATTGTATGAGGTATATTATATAACTATCTCACACGTTATCAGCTGATTACTTTTTTTGCAGATTCACTTGCAGGCTATACGACGTGCAAACCAAACATTCAACGGTAAATGAGGTTCGGCAAGATTTGTTTTCAAGTAAAAACAGGATGGTGACGAGCCTGCCCCCTACTTCCGCTGCCCTTAAACAGCATGCCTTACGTGCAGCGTTTCAAGCGGGCCATATTTGGGGCAATGCGTTAGATTTAGACGCATCAACCCCAAGTCCATCTGTCTGGGGGTGACACAATGTTGATGGAAAATGGACTCCTCTATGGTTCAAAGCCACTCCAATTTGGCCCGAATTAAGCTTTTTTGATAATTGTATCTGTAAATTGAGCTGCAACTCGATGCGTTGTAGCTGCCGACGCGTAGGTCTTCCTTGCACGTTACAGTGTAAAACGTGCAAAGGCCAATGTGACAACAAAACGTAAGTAAAATATCAGTTCTAAAACTATTTTACATTTACCTAATATTATTATTATTTTGGTATTTTATACTAATAGCGACCTTATTTTCAGGGTTTCCAGCACCTTTGAAATGGAAGATAATTAATTTAATTATCAATGCATGAGTTGCACTTGTGGCGCCAGTATCAACACAATGTAAATAAATAAAAGTACCTGTTTTAATCAACCTACATACCAAATTTCATGTAAATCGTTGGAGCCGTTTCCGAGATCCTAAATATATATATTTATAGTACCTGGGTGACCGAGCTTCGCACGTTTATTTTTTTTAAATGAAACCTAGCCAGATCGACTTTTTGCCCCCGGATCAACCTACATACCAAATTTCAAGAAAATCGTTGGAGCCGTTTCCGAGATCCTAAAAAAATATATATATATTTATATACAAGAATAGCTCGTTTAAAGTATAAGATACAAGAATTGCTCGTTTAAAAATATTGGGAATTATAACAACCCTAAGAACATAGAATGATTTGAAGAAAAAATAGTAAACTTATAGGATCTTTATAGAAACAAAACAATCATTAGAATTTCGTACGTCTGTCTGGCTATAGGTTAATATATATATACCTAACTTAGGTTAAAATAGGCATGTTATTTCTGGAATATTGACTGATTGAGAGCGATTTACAAATTGGTACAAGTTTTATAAACATCGGATGACGGGAAGAGAAAATATTTTCATTTTAACGAATTATACTCGGACAAAGTCTTGCGGACGACAGCGGTAATTCTTCAATAAATTTGTAACGAGACAAGATATTGAGTAACGGTTTTTTGCGCAAAACGTGTAAATGATTGCGTGACAATATGTATATAAATAAAAACTTCCATTTCCTTACACACTGTTCAAAAAATTTCGTTATTACAAAAAAAAACACTTTATATATATTTATTCCAGTTTTTTTATATCTTATATTTATTTTAGGGCGCTTTTTTATTTTTTTTAGAATAAATCAATTAATTCCCTGTCGATTGACACCTTCATTATGCAAATCGGAGCATCCATTCAGGACTGACAATTTTTTTTTTAAAAAAATCGAGTAAGTGGCGCCATCTCTGTTCCAAATGGGGGAATCTCGTTTATCCTCGGGTCAAATATTTTATTATGGTCCCTTCTATCAATTTGCAAAGTGGCTTGTTCCTATCATAAAATGCAGCTTGGTTTCCATAACAACTAGGACTACTACCAGCTAAACGGTTGTTTCTAAAAAGTGAAAAAATTCACGGTTATAGAATATACAATGAAATTAAAAGGAAAACTATCACACATATAAGTCGGCCCTTCAAGTTTGCGAGTGATAGTCGTTTTTGGAATTAATAAGAATATGTTTACAAGGTTCAGTACTAAAAGTGAGGCGAGATCGAAAGCCAAGCTGTAACATATTGACATTTTAGGTGTCGTTAAATAGGTTTTTGGGGGTGTTAATTACGAAAATGACATCAAAATTATTTTAGCAGCAGGTCGATATTATTTCTAATAAAACTGTTAAAAAAATATTACATTCGGTTGTATTTAGACCAAAACTAAAGTTAATTCTGAAACTACAAAGTCTTTAATACATTTGTTTTTTTATACTATAGGTAGTATTTAGAGATTTTAACATCGACTATGACTAGAGATGAAAGATACTCAGTCTTTTAACGCTTTTAATAAAGATTCGCCTTATTTTTGAAGCCTCACGACTGACTCAGTCTTTTAGTTCCCAACCTTTAGTCATAAGACTAGCTTTTTTAGTCGAAGTCTTTTAACGTACAAAACTGAGCTGTTATTTAAACAGCTTAAAGGACTTAAAAGACTTGCGACTCATTGTCTGGGAAGTCGACAGTCGTAAGGTATGTGTTGATAGAATGTAAATATCTATTTTTATCCCCTTGATAAATTTTATCAAAATGTATGTACTAGTGGTTTAGGCGTGAATTATTCCTTTTGGTTGATAGGTTACAAAAGATATATTGAATATCACACACAAGCTGCAGTGCGAAAACTTTTACATAAAAGAACTCGAGTCGTTTAAGTCTTTTAAAATAAGCTGGATTTGGTTAATTCTTTCAGTCTTTTGAAAACAACTCGAGTAGTTTCAGTTTTTAGTCTTTTAATAAAACTACTAAGTCTTATTAATAAAAATTCGAACTTTCAGTCTTAATTTTAGAGTCAAGTCCTGTAAGATGGAGGCGAGTCTTTTTAATAAACCTTAAAATACAGTCTCTTTCATCTCTAACTATGACCGTAACGATAGTACACCAGTTTTAAATGAATACGTAATGTAAACAATTTTTATACAACCATTTGCATCCACGCGAGGTGGCTCTTAAACAGATGTTTTTTTTTTTTCATTTTCCTTGTGGCGCTGGTATCTATAATTCTCCTTTAGTTACCTTCTTTCTTTGTGACCTCATTTTTATTAGACATTATTAGCGATTTAACCGTCCATATGCTCGTAGAATTAAGAAGCCAGCTACATATTTGAACCATGCTGCTACGGAACCCTACAATGCGCGTGTCCCGACACGCTCTTGGCCGGTTTTTATTATGGGATTTGAAAAAATATGAGTGGATGGAAAATAATTAACATTTTATTTTCCTGAGAAAAAACCAACAAATAAAATAAATAAATAAAAACTTTATCTATTACCACACCACAAATAACAATAAGGTTCACAAAGAAACATTTTACATAGGTACTACAATCCAAGGAAAACGGAAAAAATTACAAATCTATTAAACATTTTGTAAAATATCAGGGAACACAGAAATATTATAAAAGACGTAAAAATAGTTCACAAACGCTCACGAGCGACAACTTATTATTTAACGCTGCACGTAGAACTTTGTGAGGCTACGGGAAAAACAACCGACGAAACTCAAACGTCTCACCGCATTAAAAATGGATCTCCTATAAAATAATTATTAAAATGTCAGAAAAAAACTTTCACTCAAAGAACTTTGCAAAAAAGTTATTTTATTTATAAAAATTAGCTTTAAGGATTTTAAAGATGAAAGAGGTTTAACGTAGACGAATCAATTGGTTTTTTGTATATCTTTTACAAGTTGGAAAAAAGGGGTGTATTTATTTCAGTGACACTCTGCGGCCGGCTCTGTAATTCCTTATACTATTAAGTTAAAGTAGGTAATTAAATTTGATTTATAAATAACAGTTTTTTTTTTTTTTTAAACCGGACATGGACTCGCGCACGAAGGATTCCATACCATTATCTATAAAAATTGCAAAAAAATCACGTGTGTTGTATGGAAGCTCCCTTAAATCATTATTTTATTATGTTTTTTAGTATTTGTTTTTATAGCGGCAACAGAAATACATCATCTGTGAACATTTCAACTGTCTTACTGTCACGGTTCATGAGATACAGCCTGGTGACAGACGGACAGTCAGACAGACGGACGGACGGACGGACGGACGGACGGACGGACGGACGGAGGAGTCTTAGTAATATTTTACCCTTTGGGTACTGAACCCTAAAAAAGAACATATGAAATTATAATAAAAGCAAAAAAATAATGAAATGGTTTCCGCAATCATTACCTCTCGGCGCGGCGCTCGATGGGTGCTTATGCGCACTTATTTTTGATAATAGATGCGAGCATGTAGCTACGAGATCTGTAAATATCAGATATAGACAAAATCCTATAAAACAAGAGGTTATCCAAAGGCTCGCTGCTGTATAGAGTCTATCACTGTTTTATTTAATAGGTAATTTAGATAGATTACGTATGAAATGACGTAGCATTACAAGAAAAACCGAAGTACTGCAGACATTTTTGGATTTAGTTTACAACGAAGCAGAAGATAAGACGAGAGTGTGGCTGCAGTATTAGCCTGAGCTATTTATAATATATGTAATGGTTATGACCTGACAGACAAAAACAATTTTAGAACTATTAATTGTAATTGTTTTGAATCATTTTTTATTCGTGATTGGAAAATCATGAATACATTCACGAATCTTTTGACAAGTGTGAAGTCGCGAGTTGGCCCGCGGCACCTGACTGAGTGACCGCCACATGTCGTTGTCGACACACACGCACACACACACGCCGCCGCCGCTTGTAATCGATCCAATTTATGGACGCGTTTATTCAATCAGCGCGGCGAACACTACACGAGTAGAGTACTCGAACGTCGCGACAATTGTCAGGAAACGAGACACGACGACCAATTCACTCCATTGAGAACTAAGTGCTCGTTAACTATTATATTGCTGATTGTATCATTTTGCTACTTTTGACTATTCCTAATTAGCTTCCAAACAAGAAAAGTTTTTTAAAGCATCCTTTGTTTTAGAGAACTACATTTTGTTCTTCTTTCTTAAATTAATAATTTTCCACGTTAAAAACATATGAGTCACCGACTTCAATCCCAACAATAGTTCGCACAAAATAGATAACTAGTATTTTTTGCAGACTACAATGCCTATTAGCAGATAACCACAAACGAAAATGTCACTCATTTATTTTGATGTGGTTCTGGTTTGTAGTAGTTTTTTGTTTTTGTTGATTTTTTTAAAAGCTCTGAATCATTTTCCATAAAACTTGTATGGGATCACCTCTGAAGTATACTCTTTTGAACAAAAAAAGAATTTTGAAAATCGGTCCATGATTGGAGGAGAAATCGGTGAATATACATTTAAAAAATACATACAGTCGAACATAGAACTTCCTCCTTTTTTTAAATCGGTTAAAAAGGGTTTTACTCTAAACCCCTCATTTTAATTAATGGATAATCTACATTCAATAAATAACAAGTTTTACAGAGGTCGTTTTTAGTAGTAAATGTGAATATTGTTCCCCATATATAATTACTTGCTTTTTCTTGTTAAAGAGGCCCATGAGATCGTACTACTATTTGCAAATGACACATCAATCTTATTTAAAGTGGTAAGATATGACTCTGGTTATGACAACGTGAATACTGCGATCTCTAAGGTAATGGTTCACTGTATAAATAACCTACTCTTGAACGAGAAAAAAACAAAATGTGTTAAAATAAAACCTTGCCCAACGTTAAAAGCGTCAATACTAATGTAAAGGTTAAGAATAAAAAACTGAAAGTTGTAGAATCTACTGTATACTTAGGTTTATCACTCTTGATGCAAAACTTCAATGGGTTCCTCATATTGATCTTAATAATATTTGTATTGTGACTATGGGGCTAGTACCTGACAATAAATGTTTTCAATTCAATATTGATAAGTTAGCGAGCAGACTCAGTTCAGCGAAAAAAATCTGTCAATTATCGGACGTTGAAACCGCGAGAACCTTATATATTTCAGTTTCTTCCACAGCCTAATGTCATATGGCATTTTACTGTGGGGTATGCTGCCGACATCAATCGTTCACGCGATTTATCAAATGAGACTTAGAATGTCTCTTAGAAATAGATTTAAGGAATTTTGACTTTTACATCCCAAGATATAATAATGTTTTATATGTAAAGAAAAATAAACAACTGTTCAAGAAAAATTGTAATAGGCAAAATTAAGTACTAGAACCAAACATAAATTGGATTTACTAGACAGCCTCCACAAAGTAACTATAGGTTTAACGAGATTGCCAATGTGAATTCAAAAATTACCTTTAGAATTTAAGAGATCCCTTCAGGGATAAGTCCGCCTTTGCACATCTATGTATCTTCTGTATTAGTCTATAAGAGTTTGCAATAAAGAGTTTACATACATACATACATACAATGATTAAACACAATTTATTTTAAAGGGCTACTATACAATTTCATATTATCTGTTAGACAAGCAACCATGGGAATAAATTTCTCAGCTCCAGAGTTATTAAAATTAGAAGTTAAGAAAAGTATAATTGAGTTAAAAAGAGCAGCCCTCGGAGTTTCTTGCCTATTTTTCTCTGAGGAAGACTGCACCCTTGCGAACAGGTGCAAAGTTAAAAAGTCTAATGTAATTCACTACTTTTACTTATTTAAAGTGACATTCTGCATGTTCTATAAAATAAAGTTATTTTTAAATTTGAATAATTGCTAAGCTATTCCATCACTGTGATAAGTGATGCGCGAACAAATCCCAGCAGGTATAACCGGAGGAATTTAGTTTAGTGATGGCAACTATTGCTATTTAGACTGTCCTTGAATGTGTCCTTGACTGCTGTAGGACATTCTCTGACGTCAAGTCAGAGGCGCCCCATGGGGCTGGCGAGTAATAACGACGACACAGCTCTCAGTGAAGAAAAACAAGAAGTTGTGTTGACGCCGCGCCGCCGATATGATTAATTAATTTATTTATTTAATATTTGGAAAACCAACAGCCTTGTATACAAAGTTAATACAACAAAAATAGCGACAGAGGGCCAATTACAGGTATTCGCCAATAGAACCAAATTACAACAAAAAACAAAACACCTAATAGGGTGCTCGCATAGACCGCAACGCATCCCGTCACGATTAATAACAAATATTAATAAAATAATAGATACAAAATTAGATTGCAGTAAGTTTGTTTTCAAATGCTTTCGAAGCAGTGAAAGCTAGTCTTCAAAAAACGAACAGTCACTTGACTAGAGTTAAACAGTTCAACATCGTACTCTTTAGACAGTTCATTTTTCCTGCATGCTCGCCATATAAACGTGCTCTGACGATAATACGTGGAAGTAGAGGGAAGATCAATTGGTGTGTTATGTCTTAAAAAAGTGGATGACACTCTCAGATTAATAGAAGATAATAGTCAATTCTACCAGATGCTATTTAAAAAAAAACAACGATAAATCAGCAATTTCACGTCGCTAGGAAGGAGGTGGTTAAGGAGAGGACAGAGTTGAGTGAGCGCCCGTGGTGTATCTGTGATGCGATTCGCGTCTATTAATGAAGAAGACGCCGCTAGATAATGAACCGGCCACTCCCGCGACCGCCAGGCGGAGAGGGAAATGGCACGGCGAGGGGGAGGGTGAAATAAATACGATTAATTGTGACAATTGGGCGATCCCGCTGCGACTGTTGTCCCCGCGACAACGGCCGGTCGCTCCGGCTGACCTCACATGTTGTGTGTCGACACAATCATAAAAATAATAAAAGCGCGGCGATATTAGATGTATAGCGGCACATTACATGGTACACGCTTCGTAGTTAATTCAAATAGTTTGATTGTTCAGTGCCGACTTTAGGTAAATGCTTTTTTTGTAAAGGATGACCCTTTACAAAAAAATGTAAACAATTTGTTAAATGTAAAACAATTTCTTTAAACCCATCAAAAAGAGAAATTTGATTACTATGGTTAAACCAAAGAAAAGCCGATTGACATAATGGGATCGCAAACTAATAAGTAGACACAGTGAGACAGGAATATCGTATCATACGTAAGTCAGCACTGAGCAATCGGCGCCAAAATATTTCAAATCGTGTATTAAAAGTTATATTGCGTTCGACTTATTTAACTCTCTTATCTATCTCTAAAAATACTATATGAACGTCGCGGTTCCACTTACATTGTTTGTCTGTACCAAACAACACAAGTGGAGCCGCGGAAGTGCGGAAGGGAGTCGATCGTGTCGGCTGGCGCTCGTCCGGGAAGCCGCGCCGAGCCAGCGGCGGGACGGCGGCGGGACGGCGGCGGTAGCGGGACGGATAGTGTAGTCCTAGCAGACCCTAACGCCATTCACATCCCTGTTGCACCACTTTATTAGAAACCTTCTATAACTCTAAAATTAAAAAAAAAAAACATATCGCCCCGAAATTCTATTGTTTATAACTTTTAAACGGCTCAATCAACTTCGTTCAAATATAGCTGAGAACCATCTCGATTACGACAACTTTCAAACAAATAAATCGCATCGCAATCGGTCGACACAGATACACAGATGTACAAGTCAAACTTTTAACACCCCTCTTTTTTGTCGAGAGTTAAAAATATACATTAATGTTAAGATTAGACTGGTAAATAATGCCCTTAGCTAGTTACCTTAGTTTAGGTATGTCAAACTAAGAAAAAAACAAGCGACACTATCTTTGAGGATGTTGCCAGCGAACTCCGGGTTGTATGATCATTAGGTATGTGTTTCGAGGTACATCATGATCATACTCGTAGTCTCAGCAGACTTATCTAAAAGTACTTTATGACTGCATCAGAGAACTAGCTTAAAGATCGGCGTTAACTTGATCCAACATAATAAGCCACATTTAAAGACTATGACGTAAAATTGTCTAAACGATAAATTGTGACGTAATACAAGTAATGGGTAACAAACCGACTTTATCATTGGTAATAGTTAGAAAGAAGATACGTGCAGTGGGTCGTTTCGTCCGCAACTTGTGTGATTTGAGAGTGAACCGCACGGAGCTGTTGTACCTACTCGAACTAAATCCATTCGCTGGAGTACCTACACCATACCCCCCCCCCCCCCCCGTCCACCCCTCCTGCCGCGTCGGATAACATCCAGGAGAGGCGACTTTATCTATCAGCTCTACAAGTTTCAAATTCCTTTGCAACGTTGCACGCTACTTTTTGACACATTACGAAATATTTTCGGCCGAAATGTTGATTAAAACGTTAGACATTTTCTAGCTGGTAACTGGTTGTTTCAGGTTTCATTTTATTTCAAGTTAAAATTTATCCGAGAACACCTACGAAGACACATTTCACTTTTATAAAGGTTACTTTTTTTTAACAACACAAAATAATACAGCGTGTAAATCACAGCTTAGCAAATACTTAAATGGTGAAATCTACCCATAAATATCATCAGCTTTGAGTAATATTTTTCACGTTAAGGAGCTACGCAATGTATCGCGAAACCGCGCCCCGCGCGCCATTCCCCCGCGCTGCGCTGCTATCGGAGTGCGATGTACATTGCTGGTTTTCGTGTTTTACGTTGTTATGATTGCTTTTATTGCAAAATTGAGTATATTCGATTAAATATTAAAAATGTAAACAGAAAATATTAAAAACATGAAAAAAATGAAATTCCGCTGGAAAATCATTCAGAATGATGGTCTGAGTCCAGGGTTTCAGTTTTTACTAAGCTGTCTTTTACACCCTGCTTATGAAGAAATATGGGGTGGTTTGCCATTTTACATTTATTCAAATTCAGAAAAAAACAGAATTTTGAGATATTCTGTAATTATTTCCTGGAAAAAGAATAAGAAATTTATAGGTATCCCATTGAATGAAATAAGGGGAACATCAAATAAGACTGATTTGGAGTAGGGGCATGTTAGCTGGCAGAATACCAAATTCATGTTTGTAAGTAGAATTGCAAGCCCAGCAAAAAACATTTTTGAAGTATCTGAATAACTTAATTCTTATTAGAAGGGATATAGCCACTACACTGTAGTGACTACAAGATTCTATCACTGTTTGATCGCAGCGCAATATTAAGCCAAAGCATACTGCGTGTGTTTACTTCTTGGACGTCGGGGCCCTCCTGATCTTGTCAGTGACTGGATACACAGAAATGTTTTAGTCTAACCTCTGCCGGACTAGCTATGGACATTATCATTCATTGCATTGAAGCCTATTTGTGATACTTACAACAAAGAAGTACCTTATCTTTTTACATATTTTTCGACTTTAAAAGGACACATTCAAAAGATACATTTCTGAAACACTAGTATGGGGTAACAGAATGGCTCAACTTTAGCTTACGATACGAAATTTGAGATAAGGCACAATTAATACAAATCACACGCACAATAACTCACGGGAGCACATTCACAAGACACACCCGTCTTTATAATTACACACTCACAGACTTACACACACAGAGACGTATTATGCACAATGCGCACCGCGCAAAATTGTACTCGTTTTAAAAAATAATAATAATGTGTACCTTGATTTAAAAAAAACAAAAAAAACGGGTTGCACTCCGGGAGTGCCGGCAGGAGTGAAAACTTGAAAATATACTTCCTTGCGGTCTAAGAAGTTTTCACTTCACCCTCCATCTTACGAATTTGTGGAGAGTTATTCTCTAAGTGCGATAGAGAAATTGATAGTGATTGCGATAGTTCAACGCGATAGTGATATTGAAAGCAATAGCAAAAGTGGATGTTGAAAATGAATGATATTTTACCACTGTATGGTATTGGTATGGTAGCTTTTCATTGGCTGATAAATTGCCAAACTAGCAATTTCATTTGTGTAGGTAAATAATTAATATATTTGTCTCTTGTATATTCCTCTCGCTTTCTCGTTCATTTAGTACTTCCTGTCTGAAGTTCGCGATTTCCAATACATTCATTCTACACGGTGATCAGTTAAATAACATGTACAGTATAAAAATAAGTCAAAGAGAGATAGGGTTGTAAATAGAGTGAATTAAAGTAAGACAGCACGTAGCAACCAATACACTGACCTAAAAACAAGCTTTGTAACCAATGTTGTTATCTTCTTATCAAGATCCCATCTTTTCAACTCTTAGATAAAAAAATCTTCATATTTAAATTAGGTTTAGCAGGCCGAGTACGATAGTGACAGCGCCGCGACAACACCGCGGTTCTATGTCAAAATGTCAACATTGACAATGCCATAGGGCGAGCAAGCCTGCGCGGGACCCTCGCGCAATCAAAGTGACGTTTCAGAGTGAGCTGAGCGCGAGTTTGTCGTTATCGTGCTAGAGCTGCAGTGCATAGATATGTATTTACTTAAGTAATTCGTTTACTAAAACGTTAAAAGATGATATTGCTCTGTATAACTGAGGTAAATATTTAAATATTGATGACAGTAATTACTTAAAGGCTGGACTAGAATTACAAGAGAAACTTATATTGTGCCAGCTGCCAACTCTTTTCTGGGCTACTTTAAAAGTCAGTCAGTGGGATAAGAGGGTTTTGCTGTATTGTGGCTGAAAAACTGACAAACTTTTAAAACAATATTCATGTTCTATCTTATGTTATTATTATGACCCTCAGAATGTAGGTTAGGTAGGTAATGGTTTTACAACCATTAAGATGCTCTGCTTACTCCGTCAGGGGTTACAGGCTTGAGTGTATATATATGTTTAATTAAAATTTAATAGAAGCCGAAATGAGTTATAGCCATCCAACACGTAGTAAATTTATGTTTTTCTTACCATTAATTTTACTAACCCATTCATTAGTCAAAATAATACAAAATAAAGACAAATAACATAGCACTATTTGCTTGTGTTGTGTAACGGTGCAGGCACATGTAGCGTTCCACATAAGACTGTGACCTTTTTGCCTTGGTACCAATGTGATACTACCGGGCCTTTTGCCGTGTTTCGGGAAATGGACCCCGAACCGGGCATTTATTTTAGTCAGTCATTTCCTCTCGGGCGATAACTTGTAAAATGCTTCAGATATATTTATCATGAAGCTCTATGAACGTCTGCCCCGGCGCTGTGGGTGTGTTAAGCTACAATAGCCTCCCAATCACGTTGAAAAAATACATTTTATCTGTTCAGGTGGTGATATTGAGAACTATTCAATTTTCATATACTTGCTGACAACCACCTTGACCAGCAGCGCTGTTACTAATACCTATTCGAGGTATAAATGTGAATGTAAGTTTGTTTGTTACGCTTTCACGCCAAAATTTGGCACAGAGATAGATTAGACCTTGGGAAAGGACATTGGCTACATTTTATCCCACAGCTGGGCACGATATATCCTGTAGTCCACGAGGGCGGAGCCGCGGGCGGAAAGCTAGTTAACAAATAAAGCTTAGAAATACAAAAGTAACACTTTTTTGTATCCAAAAAGAAGGTGCTAGTTATAAAAAATACGATAATAGATGGCGCCACGGGAACTCCTTCAAAAACCCGCGTTTCAGCTCGGTTACCCTGATTTTGTTGGTTACAAACTTTTCATAAACTCCCACGCATCGTAACTTAGAAACTATAACTCGTATCCAAATGAATGTTAGTAGTTTTTTGTAGGTAATTTACCAATAAATAATTTTGTCTTTGAGCATTTTGTCCTAGCTTGTATCGTTTTCCCGTAAATTGAGAAAATTTGTAAAAAGGGTTGAATCAGGGTTCGAGGGGGAGAGATTTGTGTATTATAACGTGCTTACATAAATTGCAGTCATAAAACATAAAACTTAATTATAAATTTTGCCGCTAAAAATTTTAAAATGAATATACTAAAAACACACATAAAACATTTTTTTTTATTTTTCTATGAAGGAGATATCTATTGTTTATTTTATCTTTTTCTAGTTACTCTATGTCTATCAAAAGTGTCAAAATTTGTCAGCGTCTCTGCAGGGTCACGTGACCCTGACTAGTTTTTTACTTATCCAAAAAGTGCACAACAAACGCCGCTAAAGAAGTTTTCACTTCAAAAACAATTAATAAACTAAATTTTATTTTAATCAGCCTCTCAGTAACTTTTATTTTCACTGCTCTCGACAGCCTATAAAATATTAGTAAGGTCTATCTAGGATAACCTATAAGTAGCTTAAGTTTATTATTATTACAAAATTTTCAATATTTTGTTAAAAATCAATGATGAAATGTCTCAGCGTTGAATCCCGCCACAACAGCTGAGTCAGAAGTTGTTCATTGACCAGCGATATCACATCTCAACAAAATTTTCCCTTGATGTTCCATTTTCTGTTATTTTTTGCCTCTGCTTGTAATATTCATTTTGTAATATTTTGGTCAATAAATACAATTTTTATCTTTTTATATAATTTCGTCGTTTCACCGTGGACATCGTGTTCTCAAAAATGGTGAATTTTGAAATGCATTTGTTCTCGACTCTAATTAAAACTGCTACCAAATCAGCGTAGCACTAAATAATTTACTTGATAACCCTAAATAATTGTTATCTATTCGTTAACGAGCTACGATGCCACAGATACAATTATACACGTCGAACTTATAACATCCTCTTTTTTGTCGTAGATTAAAAAAAGAGAACTCTTTTTGTGAGAGTTCTAAAAAAATAAAATAAAATGCTTTTACCGAGTGATTTGAGCGGCCCACAGCCACCCGTCGCGGCCATTAGGTTTAATTAACAGAAAGAGTTTCGTTTGTCAAAATTCAGTATTTATTATCAGCTTTACAAGCGCAGCGCAGCGTTTAAATAAACAACCCCGCGCCCGCAACCAGCACGAACAATCAAAACGTAACCGTACCCCGCGAGTTACGGGGCGCGGGGCGCGGGCGGGGGGCGGGGGAGGTACGCGGGCACTGACACAAATTTTATTTTAATTAAGCGTTTGTCGCGGAATTATGCAAATAACGTTTGTACAAACAGACGACTTGGGTCGTAGCGATCCTTTCTTATAATCTGACAGGATTAGAATATCTTTTTTGGCACGACATTTTAACAAATTACAGTAAACATAAACATTGTATTTTATTTAGGTAGTTACCGTACCGTATGACTAGCAATGATAGCCCAGTTGTAACCGGAAGGTTGCGGTTTCAAATCCTGGTGTGGGCCTGTACCTCTAAATTCATCTTTTCTGATTTATAAGTATATACGGAGTTTTCATCATCATTTGCTGAGCAGTAAAGAAAAACATCGTGATGACATCCGCACATTTAAGAAAATTTATTTTGTAAAGGCGCGTCCACCAACCCGTATTAGGCCGTATATGGGCTGAAAAAAAATAGTTACCGTATTGAGGTTTGCAAAGAGTCAAAAGGAAAAACACAAAATAAATAGTAGCTACGTAATCCCGGTGAAGAGCTCGCGACCCGCGCCGCGCCCGCGACATACCTTTCAGTAAAGTTGGGTTGATGTGTATATTGAGCAGTAGTACACATGTAGGGAGTGGAGATCCCGAGGGGGCAGCAGTCGATACGATACGGAGGACCCCGCGAGCTGGTGAGGAGGACGTGCGGCTGTCAGCTGCGGAGAGCGGGGGGAAGCGGAAGTAAGACAAGTTAGTGGAGTAAGTTGGTGATTCCCATGGGACTCGGAACGTGCCGCCCCGTGCCTCTCGAATGCGATCCCAACCAGTTTTCCCAATAAATAGATTTGTAATATCAGTTTCATCGATGGCTGTATAAATGAAAATATCTATTAACTATGTATTATTTCCTATCCAATTTATTATTTACTTCACCTGTACCGGAACCAAAACGACTCAGTCAAGCGAAGTGTGATTGATAAGACGTTAGCTGGAGGGGAGCAGATGGCCCAGCGGCCTCTCAGTGACACTATTTATACATGTATTGTTATATAATTGCGGCCTTTCAACTATTTTGGGTGGATGTACTTTTATTTACACTAAAAATCAGTTATGAACCTTAGGAATTTTTAAATTTTGATTTCGCAAATCACTCTGTTTAATTAAATATGTGTATTTTTAAATATAAACCTGGGATGTGTGGTGTCGTAACATCTTAGTGCTCCTACATCGTCATCCTCACCTGCTAGCGGTGCACCCCGCTGATCAGCGGGCGAGGCTTAAAAGTATTCTTCTTCTTATCGTGTTGGTATAATCTCGTGTGTCGAACTTGACTAACCTGGTGTCAGAGTTTTCAAAATAACAGCGGAGACTGTCCGTTAAAAGTGCCCTTCGAAGCACGGAAACGCTCGTGATAAAATGCAACTTTGCTTGCCCATCAGGTTCCCTGCCTCTATGTACGTTGCTTTACGTCACTGATCAGCTGAGATCAGCGACGAGCGCTACAACCTGGTGTATTACAACCCTTACAGGATTTTTTTTTATGGATATTGGCGACTTTGCTACTTACAGTACTAATTAAAATGCTCTGTCATAGGCAAAACCACAAATCGTGGACACTATCTTACCAAAAGGAATATAAACCAAATGCCATTTATGTCTTTTAATCACTCTAAAAATTTAAAAATTGAACCACCCCGGACACACATCACTTGGAACTTTTAAACTAATTTAGATAAAACATAGAACCATCTCGATTACGTCAGCTTTCAAACAAAAATAAAATGGGCAAGTGCGAGTCGGACTCTATAAAAACCATTATCTCTATAAAAACGGCAAAAAATTACGTTTGTTGTATGGCTTAAATATTTAATTTATTCAACTTTTTAGTATTTTTTTGTTATAGCGGCAACCAAAATATATCATTTGTGGAAATTCCAACTGTCTAACTATCACGATTCATGAGATACAGCCTATGACAGACTTATCTATAAAAACGAGCAAAAAAAGTCACGTTTTTTGTATGGGAGCCCCCTTTAATATTTATTTTATTCTGGTTTTTAGTATTTGTTGTTATAGCAACAGTAGAAATAAATCATCTGTGAAAATTTCAACTGTCTAACTATCACAGTTCATGAGATACAGCCTCGGGCACACATGCTATAAAAACGAGCAAAAAAAATCACGTTCTTTTGTATGGGAGCCCCCTTAAATATTTATTTTATTCTGGTTCTTAGTATTGGTTGTTATAGGACACAGAAAAACATCATCTGCGAAAATTTCAACTGTCTAACTATCTAACTATAACGGTTCATGAGATACAGCCTGGTGACAGACGGACGGACGGACGAACGGACGGACGGACAGCAGAGCCTTAGTGATAGGGTCCCGTTTTTCCCTTTGGGTACGGAACCCTAAAAAACTGCATCAAAAACGGTTCATTTTTACTTTCTGGAGCTACGATGCCAAAGTCAGAGACACAGATATTATGTCTATGTCTACAGATATACAGATACCTAGATGCACTGACATATACGTTAAACTTACAACATCCCTCTTTTTCGCCGGGGGTTAAATAGAACTCGATAACACATGTTATGATGTCCGAATTACAGTTGATTTGACGGATCCACATTCGTAGCTCGTAGCTCTTTGAATCTCGTAGCAGGCTCGTAAGCTACGCTCGTAATCTCGTAGAAGCTCTTTATTTTGTTCATAGTTCTGTTTATTACTCGCGCTCGATCTAACTAAACAGAAATTTGTATACAATTACGTATTTTATTTATTTAATGACATGTCTCGAAGCGGTGGGTTCTGTAAGCCAAGTTATTCAATGAATGTCGGAGTGTGTATCGTACAAGCGGCGCCGACGCCGCTCGGCTCGGGACTACTTTTGAAGTCAATAACTACTTGTAAAGTCAACAACAAGCACAGCGCTGGCGATGCGATGACAACTACCCTACATTAATAATGTGTATCACCCCTGACATTCGATTGCCTATAATTTTTAACAGCTGAATCAATTTCAATCAAATATAGCTGAAAACTATCTTGATTAAGTCAGCTTTCAAACAAAAAAACCGCATAGAAATCGGTCTATTTGTTTAAGAGCTACGATTCCACAAACAGATACATGGATATACAGAGATACAGATACACATGTAAAACTTATAACACCGCTCTTTTTGTCGTAGGTTAATAAATATAGTACGCACGGTGCCCCGAATCAGGAATACTACTTCGACATAACTTTATCAACTTTTACTGTACTTTACACATCGACGGCAGGGGGGAGAGGTCAGAATCTCATCAAAACGATCATGTTAACTACTTTAAAAATTCACACTACCTCTACAAATCAACTAGTTTTGAAATGTTTTGCATACTTCAGGTAGTCCGTAACTTAATTAAGAAGAAATTCCTCATTCATTAGGTTTGAAAACTATACCTAAACATAGTTTTAACTGTATGGCATTATTACGTTAGGATATTTATTTGCATTATTTAAACACTTTAAATTAAATTGGTGCAAAGCATATTTTATACCATTCCCCCTCTAAAAAGCTTCTTTTTTTCACTGAAAATTGGGGATAAAGAGCTCTTTTAGTCACAGTTTTGATATTTGAATTTAGATTCTTTGTCTCCCGCAAAACACGTGAAAAAAGAGAACTTTTTTTGTCAATTTTGGTGTTTAAATTTCGAACACTCCAATGTATACACATACGATCTCCATCGCAAAGAATATTCGAAATTCAAACTCCTTGCGCAGATAATTCTTCAATATTTGAATGGTCATCATTTTCGACAGATTTAAAACTTTAAAATAAAAATGTGTGTTCTTTGCTGTCATTAATTAGTAATACGTCGACAAGAAATAAATATCTCGTCACAGATTGACCACCCTATCGACAACAACAAGAAAATTACTCTAAACTTTAGTAATTGTTCAAATTTGTACAGAGGGCCGCACATCAGGCTACCTCAAGCGTGCACTCTGTGCCGTTGCGTTAAGATGAAAATGGGGTAACCTGATGCGCTGGCCTCTGTACATTTTCATTAATGTAACATTCCTTTTTTCTTGATTAAATGTTTATTTCCGCTTAAATCTTTCTTTTTCTCGAGGTCATGGTATAAAATATAATGTGCAACTCTTGAATAAAACAGATTTTCATCGAGGGCTATGAATCACTCGCGTCATTCAGGATTCTAACACTTGAATCACTCGCTTACGCTCGTGATTCAATAATTTAGAATCCTTCATTTGCTCGTTATCCAACTTTGGCCCTCGCTTAAAATCCGTCTTTTATTCCCGAGTTGCACAATATACTATTATATTTCACAATCGATTACGTTATAAGTTTTCCATCTTATTCTACAACATTGTAATAAAGGAGTCGTGTCGTATCAGCCGGCTCCGTGTTCCTGCCGCTACTTACTTCACAGACGACGATCCTATCTCTCGTCGCGTCGACACGAAGGGGGAAATTCACTTCGCTTCTCGTGTGCACAAAAACTACTTCAAAACTTTCATTTCTTATAAATAGAATATAGAAAATACGGCAAATAAGGTGAAAGGATAACCGTTTCAGTGATTTAGTGTCTCCTTCAGCCCAAGTAATCCCAACAGACGTAGGGCGGCGGGCGGCGCTGCGCGGGCAAATAAAAGGATTTCTATCCGGCGCGGGCCGCGGCATTATCTCAGATCTCCGCGGACCACAGAAAGAGCTCCCCGAGATTCTATTACTCATTTGGCTAACGCACACACAGAAGCATACGCACGCACACAAACACACTCATTGAATACACCGTCAACTGGTTCACCTGTAGCGCTGATCCCGAACATTTTACGAAGTTTGTTCAAAAAGTTTTTCAGTTTCTGAAAAGAAGAGGCCTTCCGTCAGGACGTAACGAATTTAAGAAAAGTTAAACATGAATCAATCGTAGTTACGACCTTTTACAGATAAAGTTGCGATGAAACGTGACAACATCAAATATATTTTTTTTACTATTGCCCCTCGAAAAAAGGTCCGTTATTCTTCAAAAACAGTGAATAAAACGGTGTTTATTTCACTGAGTGAATAAAACATTTTGAATTTGGAACATGCGCGAATATACGGATTTTAGTAAGAAAACAAAAGAAAATGTGCAAGGAGGTTGCATACTCTCGCTATAAAAACGTACTAAAACTTGTCTGTATGTAATAACTGCCTGTATGGAATATGGCTCGGTTAAAAATTTTAAATTTAGAATAAGGAATTCAGCCAATTTTCTGTGCAATTTTCATGCAATTAAAAGTTTCTGTTAAAGTTTTTGTCTCAAAATCATAAAATGAGTTTGACATACAGTGATGAAAATGAACCTCTCATTCCGGAGTCATTTCGCGTTAAAGAAGCAGCTATTGTTGATAATTTACTGTCACAGAGTAATTATTTTCTTTTTCTCGTAGTCAATGGTAAAAAGTAGAGTACCTAACACGTGAAAAAAAAATTCATCTCGGCTCTTGTATCCCTCGATCCGCTCAGGATTTTAATCTAGAATCCCTTGCTACGCTCGGGATTCAACTTTAGAATCCTTCGCTCCTCTCAGGATACAACTCAATGCCTCGAAAAGAATTCACCTTTTTTTCACTTGTTGGGTAATCTACTATTGAAAATATACATTTGGTACTCGTGCATTCATCCGAGCGCACGCCAGGCGTTTACAGGTGTCACCGTCGGCGGACATGTCGGCGAGGACATCATCATCATTTGCTGTTTGATCAAACTGAAACTTATTAATATGCAATGAAGGTATTCTTTTAACGCCACTTTCTGCTAGGCGCATCAATTGATAATTAAATAATAAAATTTTCAGCTTGGAGGTCAAATAATAAAATAATTAAATATTAATTTAAAGAAAACAGAGAACGTAATCAAAAAAAGTTGTTAGGAATTAAGAAAGTTGTTAGGTTAGGCCGCCTTGTTGTACACTGTGTTCTATTATTGTATTGTACTATATGCCTCTGCGTTCAAATAATGTACAGGGACAACGGCAAATCTTGCTATCCAAAAGTGTACAAATTTCTTCAATCGATTTTCAATTTTATCTCCAAGCGTTAGAGTTTAGTTATCCATTAGGGAAATTTGACAGTTTGTGGTAACCTGATGTACAGTCAACACTGTACATAATATATTATTGTATTGTAAAGAATATAAAATAGCTATAAATAGTCGTTAAAACCAAGTCAGAGGCCATTGTGCGGTTTGAAAACTCTGACACCAGGGTTAGTTAAGTTCGCCACATACTTGACTATATCTAAACGATAAGAAGAAGTTGTGTTCTCGCTGTGTTCTGTGTTGAGACGTTGTGTTTCTCGTTTTTATAGATTATTTTTTTCTATTTTCCATAGTGTTTCTACTTTTTAATAAAATATTTTATTTTTCATATTATTTTTTACTTTGTAAACATTTTATTTGTTCAGAGATGAAATAGCAGTACCTATTTCCTCAAAATATAAGTATAACGATACTTTCGATATACGTATCGTATAGATTGTTTTTTCGTGCGGAACCTCAAATAGTCATTCATTTCCCTTTACTGAGTGAAGCACGTGTCGTGTAGAATAACCTTTTACCATCGATACTCTCGCAGCCGCAGGCTCAGGTTGCGAGTTGCCTTGTGCCTGTACTCACAGTGTTATCTTTTGGTTACAGCGTGTGGCTGCAAGCACGAGCGACAGCGGGAGCGGGAGAGCGGCGTATGCGGCGCGCGCGCACCTTCCAGTTGCTTCGTCTCAGCTCCATGCTGCACTGTAAATACATTCTTACCACTATTAGTACACGATTTTTAAAGAAAAATATCTGTAGTTATAACTTCACTAAGTATTTTCTTCTTTGTTTCATTTTCTGTAAGAGTTTCGAGTTTCGTTCCGAAACACAAACGCCTGGCGCGTCAAAAACACAAGTATAACTTCGTTTGAGTCTGAATTTTTGGGGATATGAAATCGCAGGCTAACTGACGACAAATTAAATTCGGTGCTTCAGAAGCCACATTGAGCAGTTAGTTCTGCCAGACAATCTTTGTTTTTTTCTTAGAAAACTTACAACTATAAGAAACATGTAAAATGGGTACATCGAGAGTCAATTATAAGTTCTTATGCTGATCGTGACGCTACGGGTGTGGTTGAATAGTTTATCCATAGATTTTCTATATATATTTGCTAACTAATGGCGGAATCTTGTTATTGGCTTTTTGTCACCCGAATGTTTATAACTGAATGTATTACTATAAGCTGTAAGATTTCCAAATAAATAATAAAATAAAATAAATAAATCAAGCTTAAAAAGCTTTGAGTTTTTAAAAAACTAATGAAAAAATCGAGTTTTATAACGACGACATTTGTGTCGCAGAGCATGCGGGGCCGGCGGCGAGCGCGGGCGGCGGTGGGATGAACAACACGACGACAGAGGAGGGGTGGGAGGGGGTGGGGGAACAGGGGCCGCTCGAGTGCGACACGGACGAGGGGGTGGCGGCGGGAGACCGGCTGGTGCGGTTCGTGATGCACGGGGTGCTGCTGAACGGCATCGGCGCGGGCGGGCTGCTGGGCAACGCGCTGGCCGGGCTGGTGCTGTCGCGGCCGCAGATGCGCTCCTCCATCAACTGCCTGCTCATCGGGCTGGCGGCCTGCGACACCGCGCTCATCCTCACCTCCGTGCTGCTGTTCGGACTCACCGCCATCTACCCCTACACCGGCCGGATGCGGTACTACTACTTCCACATCTGCCCGCACCTCACGCCCTACGCGTACCCGCTCGCCAACGTGGCGCAGACCATGTCGGTGTACCTGACCCTGATCGTGACGCTGGAGCGGTGGGTGGCCGTCTGCCATCCCTTCCGAGCCAAGGCGCTGTGCACGTCGTCGCGCGCGCGCTGGTATGTGCTGGGCACGGCGCTGTTCGCGTTCCTCTACAACATTCCGAAATTCTTCGAAGCGGAGGTGTACCGCGTGGAGTCGGCGGACGGCAGCGACGTCATCTACTGCGTGCGCTCGTCAGACTTTCGCAGCGACACGTACGTGGTGGTGTACATCCACTGGCTATACCTGATAGTGATGTACATAGTTCCGTTCAGTGCGCTGGCGGCGCTGAACGCGTGCATCGTGCGGCAGGTGCGGCGCGCGCAGGCGGAGCGCGCGCGGCTGTCGCGCGTGCAGCGCCGCGAGCTGGGGCTAGCCACAATGCTGCTGGTGGTAGTGCTGGTGTTCTTCCTCTGCAACATTCTGCCGCTCGTGACTAACGCGTTTGAGGTGTTCATGGGCGATGCGTTCGAAAACCTCGACGCGCTCGTGAAGACAAGCAACCTGCTCGTCATGATCAACAGCAGCGTCAACTTCGTCATCTACGTGATTTTCGGCGAGAAGTTTAAGCGCGTGTTCTTGAAGATGTTCTGCGCGGGGCGGGCGTGGGGGCGCGCGGGCACGGCGCGGGACTCGCCCGAGCACACGCGCGACGACAGCTGCGCCTCCGGCGAGCGCGTGTCGCTACGCATGGTACGCAACGGCACGCTACGCCGCTCGGAGGCGCGCGTCCCCCGCCGCCGCGCCTCCCCCGCGCCCACCGTCTACTACCCCGCGCCCCCCTCGCACACCGCCTGCACAGACCTGCACAGCGACACGCACTGGAACGGCAGCACGAGATCACACTTCTAACTCCACGAAGTTCTTTGAGGAACGCATTTTGTGGAATAGTGACTCGGGGAAAACGATCATACATACTTTTTCATTTAAAATTTTCGCCGGAGGTATCGAACTTTTACCATAACCATTAGACGTTTTGTTTGCTGATCTATCCTCTATCGATCATAAATTTGTTCAATAAATAAAATTATCTCTATAAATTGAACTGTTTATGGGCCGAGCGGCCCGACCCAGCTGCCGCCGGCGACCGCGATCGCTCACCGCCCGACGGTCGCCGCGCGCTGATCTTTAGTCAAATATTTTACCGATGTGTGTGAGCGATTTTAAATTGATGTTGTTGCAAAATATTACGAGTATTTGTACAGACATGTAAATATGTTATAAGAGTTTTGTAAATAGTAGTCTAATTAAATTTTAATTATTGTTATGCAATTTTGGAGTCATTAAGTCTAACAGGTGTGCGGCGCGGTGATTGTTATTTTATTTTATCGTATTTTACATCCACAGAAGATAATATCATTTTACCTATGTTTTTCCATTCCTCTCTAGTTATCTTCATTATTTAAGTCGTCTTAAAATAAAATCGCTTGTTTAATGAAGTCATCAAATTGAAACTGATAATACATAGATAATTAATTTTATTAATTGGATTTCAAAATGTCGCGTCGGCGCGGAGCTTCACCGAGATTTTAATTAATTAAATCATGCTGTTGTCAACATCTGTGTTCGACACACGACGCGACGCGCGGCACAACGACGCGACACTTGCGTTAGAGGCTTGGCAAGGGCTTGGCATCTGTTTTAATCTTGGAAAAAGTACCTACAATGATGTAAAGTGATATATTTACAATGTCCTTTTATACAGGACGTCCCATGGCTATATGTGAAAAACCTTAATTATTGTACATGGGACATTTTACTAAAAAAAACTTTATTTTAATTTAAAAAAACAATTTAAACTGCATTCACACATATTAAAATAATTGCCTAGTTGAACCGAGGATTGAACCCGGTACACGAGAAAAAAAAAATGTTAAATTCATGGTTTTCCTTTTATTTCCGATGTTATATTAATAAGCAAAAAAATAATCCTTATGACGAAGCCTAATCTGATCGCCATGATAAAGCTACAGGGTTTTTTTTCGTGCACCGGGTTCGATTCCCGGTTCAACCATGCAATTATTTAAAAATGTATGAAACATTTTTAAATAATTGCATGGTTGAACCGGGTTCAAATTGTTTTGAAATTAAAATAAAGTCTTCTATCAGTAAAATGTCCCATGTACAATAATAAAAGTACTTTCCTTCCAAATTTTTTTATTTAATTTTTTTGTCAGCCCATATACGTCCCTACAGAGGGGCACGGGCCTTATTATAAACATGTTATCATTTATTTCAAAGTAAGTATACTATTGTATTTATAACACAAATTTTTCTAGGTACACGCAGAAGTGGATTATTATTGTAATTCTTACCAAAAAAGTTGAGGGGGACATCCTCGAGAAATGTACCTATGTAGCACTATTTATCGGAACGCATGGCGTATATACCACGTGAATGTTTGTGACTCTTACAATAACTTCGAGCTGAATACTATTGGAAAATTAACTAAATAAAACCTATCTTCGCTCTACATAAAACTACAACGTTTAGCACGTTTTTGCGACTGTTATAGAAAATTAATATATTTTTGAGAAAAGTAATAATAATCAGCCACTTTGTAACTAAATATTTCTCACTACATATTTAAAACTTGCAAAAAATGTTAAGTATTACGTA
This sequence comes from Aproaerema taeniolella, assembly GCA_949987775.1. Lineage (NCBI taxonomy): Eukaryota > Metazoa > Arthropoda > Insecta > Lepidoptera > Gelechiidae > Aproaerema > Aproaerema taeniolella. The sequence goes on from OX465248.1 coordinate 146,422, forward strand.
ACGAGATCTCATCATAATTATCTGAATACGTCACACCCCCTGCACCGCGCCGCACTCACCCGCAGGAAGCATCTCTGGAACAATAAACAAATATTTCAATGTATGTATTGTTTCACTTTACACCTGTACTGTTGATACCTATGATGTTAGACCCGACACAAACAACAGGCCGGCGCCGTCGCCCATAGGCGTCGGTGGGTCGGTGGCGGCAGCGGCTGCGATGTTATCTGTAATCAGATGTACCGGGCCACACTCGTCCTCGAGTTAACAACTTCCAGCAAGGTTCCCTTTATGACATAAAGCCTGAGCGAGATAACTTCGTGAAAGTAGACCCAAACAGGGATGAAACGGATCGACGCCGACGTGTCGACGGAGACGGACTAAATTATATTAGGATCAAAACAAAAGACACCGACGTCTATCCCAGTCGTAATTTATGGTAATTCTTCTTTCGTAAGTATATTACAAGGATAACTTTGAAAAGGTATTACAGTATCTTCTGCTAATATATAAATAATTTCAGCGTCTCGCCTAGTTTTCTAAATATCTAAGAGTAAGATAGACGTAATTCAGATACTCACGCCCATGATCCCCACCGGAGTAGGCTTATAATCTAGAGTAATTAAGTAGACTTAAGTGCTTACATAAATAATTTACAAACATGTTATTGATGAGTTATATGTTGGAACAATATTCCTAATTCTGTTGTCGTTGCTTGTGACGGAGAGGAACCAAGTTTACTAAGTAATCACTTCTTCACACTGCTTTAGTTAGTTTTACATGCAAAGCGACCCTGACTACTTGAAGCACCCTCGACAACTTTACTCAATAATAAATTTAAACTTTACCAACTACAAAACAAACGAGTATCAGGGGGAAGGGCGAAGGCCGGGGCAGGGGCGGGGGCGGGGTGATGTGTCCTTACTTCACAGTTACACGCCGATACATACAGCTTCGTAAGTTCACAAAGTAGAAATGAGATTCGAAACTGAGAGTGAATGTTCCTTGTGTGTGTCGAAGCAGTGAAGTTTGAACTGGAATTTCAGGAATCTGCAAAAAAGGGAACAGCCGCGAGCGTCCCTCTTTCAAAGGTTTTTCACGATGTCAGTGTGCCCTTAAAATATTGGGATCTTGGAATTTCAAATCTTTCGCAAAGAAGTACCTTCATTTTTCCTGATGATAGTGAAAAACTGTTATTCTCATTCTTACAAGGAACTGGTTTATTTCTGTATAATTTTCGATCTTAATCAAAGCTTTGAATGAGAATCAAAGGTGTTCGGGGAATAATTTAAATAAACACCGTAATAGCTTGCGTAAAATTCATAAAATATACGCTAATTAAAATTTATGCTATTGATCTGAATCTAATAATAGCAAGTACGCGCGGCCGATGACATAACTGTGTCAATTTTGGTTGTTGCAATGGTTTTGTACAGCTTGCTCGTACAAAAGTTAAAATGCTTGTGAATATAAATGTAATGCTGTTACTCTGTTCTTTGTTCGTCTTAGTTCTAAAACACTATTCATTGTGATAATTGGTTTGCTCCTGACTATAATCTAGCACAGGGGCGAAGGTGCAATGTATTTTAAGGAATTGGCCCAACTATAAGAATACCTGAACACAGGCCAGCCAAAAATACTGAAGTAATACAAGCTGAATACAGATGATGTGTAGTTTTATAAGGTGATGTACCACTAGGGGTTTTATGAGTTTTATGTTCTATTCGTAAATATTACAATACAATACAAAGCACATCCAATTAAAAAATAATGAAATGAAGATACGTTTACATTCTGACACCAGAAAAGACAACACAACAAAGTAAGAAACTAACGAAGACGACACTAATATAATATCTGTCGCTCCACTCGTCGTTACGAACTTTCTTTTGTGTTTCTTTTGTGATCGACTTGGGGTCGTAAAACTACGATAGAGGCGAGGGTCTAACACAAACTAAACAAAGTGCGGGCAGCAGCCGCAGCCGCGTAATGTGGCAACTTGCCGCCCCCGCCCCGCGCCCTGCGCCCCGCGCCCGCCCCGCCTCTACCCCTCATACAATACACACCTGTCGTAGCCACACTCACGATGGTGCTCATGCACTTCTCTACAAAGGATTCTTTTCATGCTTCAGAAGCTCTTTGTAGCGAGCGAAAACCTTTATTTGAAAGACGTAAATATAATAAATATCGTTAGCGCCCGGACTATGAAGATTACGTCGATTGCAGAAATAGCGTTAATTACTTGTACAAGCCGTGTGAAGTAGAGAGGAGCTCCGCCGCGGCCGGGGGCTGCGCTGCCGGTCTCTACGGAGCTAAGCCGGCACGTCATTAAACGAAACGGAGAGTATCTTTGTATTCAATTACGTTCCCAGCTTATTGTTTGTTCTTCCAAAAATGTATTTTCGTGAGCGGTTGTCAGATGTGTGTAATCTGTCTCCGTGAGAGGCGGGATTCATTCGAGATGAGACGCACGGTAATCGATCAGCCCCGACACGCTCGGGACAGCCACTCTCAGCACCACCGGCCACCAGCTCGGATTACACTTAAATTGGAGAATTGAGCTACCTCAACCTCAAAAACAATCTGGGCCTGCGTCGTCAAAAAATTGTAGTTGCCTGGTCCCATGATTAGTCTCTATATGTCTGCTAAAGAAGATATTATAAAGATAGTTCTACATGTTTACCGCCCCAACTGTGTCAAACAACAACAGATCGTTTTTATTCCAATTACTGAGTTATTGGGCCCTTGTGAAAGGAATGTGTAATCATGAGTAGAGATCCTCACGTTTCAATACGTCAGTACTTTCAATAGATCCTTACTTGTTTAATTAAATAGAATTTCAACAAGTACTTCATCGACGTAATGAGAAGGTGTTTTCTCTTACAAACATTTATTTTGTTCTAAATACGACAAATGTAATACAGTAACTTAAAGAGATTAATTCTTTTGGAATCGTATTAGAAGAAGATTTTGTATAATGATAGGAAACGTGATCTAGCCGGCAAATAATTGCGAATTCCTAAGTTAAAGCAAACTCATTTGTGCCTTCAGTGTTTTTAAATCTCATTTGAGATTAGTCTGTGACGTGTTGCTACGCAACGGTTGTTGATTAGATGTCAATGTAATAAAATAAGTAAATGACTTTTTAAAAAATCACGTTTGTTGTACAGTCAACAGCACATCAGGTTACCACAAACTGTCAAATTTCCCCAATGGATAGTAAACTCTAATGCTTCGAGATAAAATAGAAAATCGAATGAAGAAATTTGACAGTTTTGGATAGCATGTTGTGCCTGTTGTCCCTGTACATATGGGAGCCCCCTTAAATATTTAATTTATTCTACTTTTTAGTATTTTTTGTTATAACAGAAACCGAAATGCATCATCTGTGAAAATTTTAACTGTCTAACTATTACGGTTTATGAGATATAGCCTCGAACAGACTTTATAAAAACAAGCAATAAAAATAACGTTTTTTGTATGGGATTTGTTGTTATAGGGCACAAAGAAATACCTCATCTGCGAAAATTTCAACTGTCTAACTATCACGGTTCATGTGATACAGCCTGGTGACAGACGGACGGACGGACAGACGGACGGACAGCGGAGCCTTAGTAATAGGGTCCCGTGTTTTCCCTTTGGGAACGGAACCCTAAAAAATGAAGTGTGCCTGGGATGGATTACTAGGAGGCAGGTCTCATTTGTGTTTCCTTAGTCGCCTCTTACGACACCCACGGAAAGAGATGGGGTGGTGTTATTATCAACCGATCACCACTCTTCAATGGAGAGCGATGTACATACGGTGTACAGTATAGAGCCCTTTTCTAAGGAGGTAGTGCGGGGGCGGGCGTGGGTGCGGGAGCGGCAGCTGCCTTCAACTACGTTAATTTACTTACTATAGAGTTTCGAAGTGGAGTCCTCGGAGGCTCGGGACGTGTGCTCAGCCAGTGTACATTGCGCTAGGGTCTGTGTACTGGGCCCACCGCGCAAGCCGGCTTTACCCATATTTATACAGGCAGTTCCAGAGTTAAATCACCCCGCTATGAGATAATTATTTCACGAAATGTATTTAGCTATTCAAACAAGCTCTTACGTACCAAGTAATACCTTTTTTTAAATAAATAAATTCAACCTTTGTCCGTAGGGGGATGAGTAAACTTTGAGGCTGAGTGTACACTGTACAGTTCGTATCAGATAGATACAAAGTTCTCCAACGGGCGCCGAGTGCAGATGAAAGGATTTCGTTTTGCGATACTTCAATGGAGCCGATTCCTATATTTGGGTAAATCCTTTCCTTTCTCTGTACAAACAAAAGACTCCGCGGCTTTTATTTTCTCATTGTATTTATTTTGGTGCGCGGCGGCAGGCTGGTTCCCATAAACATAAAGTGAGTCACAAACATCACCTACTTACATGTTTTGTTACACTGAGCTACGTGCTTCCGGGGTTACAGCTACATGAGAGGGAAATTGTAGAAAAACTTCAATTTCTAACTATAATAACGTATTTTTTACTAGCCCATATACGCCCCACCGAGGGGCACGAGCCTCCCTTCGAAACACGAAGGGGATTTAGGCCATAGTCCACCACGCTGGCCCAATGCGGGTTGGTGGACCGTTCGTCTTTCTAAAATGAATTTTCCTGAACGGGGGCGGGTTTCAACACGATGTTTTCCTTCACCATTGAGCAAGTGATAATTAGAAATCTGTACATAAATCCGAAAACACGAATTTAGTGGTACAGGCCCGCACCAGGATTTGAACCCGCAACCTTCCGATTACAAGTCTGGCTCATTACCAACTGGGCTATCACCACTATAATAACTAAACCGAGAAATTGAAACAAGCACATCTAGTTGTGTCTAATTTTGTAGAAAACAACCCAGATTATTTCGATTTGCTAAACATGACGTGTCTTTTACACCCTTTACCATAGAAAATCATCTTCTGACATAAATGCTTCGGTTGATGGAGAAAGCTCGCTTAGTGCCCTTTGTGATAATACTTGTGAACAGGTCGTTATACAATTACAACGACATGTTCACAAGTCGTTATACAAATCCGTTATTATAATGGAGAGTAGAACTTCAATTTGTCTTAAGGCAAATTAATCGACTGTTCCCATTCAAACTGGCTGAAACTCCAGTAATGCGAAAACAAATTAAATGTTAATAATATTAAATAAGCTCTCCGTGATAATGAGTTCAGCACTCAGCAGCACCTGCCATTATTAAGCCTCTGGCCCACGGGGCTGGAGCTGATGACATTCAAAACGCCGGCGCCGGTGTTATGTGCTGGGGAAGGGGGTGTTGGTGAGCGGGGCTTGATCGCCAGATAATGAACACGCGGCGACGGCCGCGGCCGCCGACTGCTGTCGTCCGCCCCCGCCCCTGCCCTGCCCCCACTCCGCCCCAGGTTCTCTTATTAAACATTCCGTTGTCCGAGTGACACCGACCGTGCCTGGAGCCCCGTGCTGCGACCCGTAGCGTCTTACTATTGATACCTCTACAATAAAAAAAAAATATAAACCAAGACATTTAGGGCCTTACCACAAAAAAGAAACTAAAACTTAGACAAACTTTAGCTAAAAACGTCAGCTTTCAAAAAAAAACACATCAAAATCGGTACATTTGTTCAGGAGCTACGATACCACAGACAAACACACAGATACACACGTTAAACTTATAATGCCCCTCTTTTTCGTCGGAGGTTACAAACACACACTCGACAACACGAATCCCTTCTTGCGGCTAACAATAAGAAGACGATGACGATTATACGTTAAATTAAACTCACTCCTAATTGAGAAGCCACATGAATACTAGAATCGATCTTTTAAACCGAATTTATAAAAGGAGGAGGTTCTATGTTCGACTTATGTATCTTTTTTATCAATTGACAAGGGGTGACTAACGTGAATAAATCAAGTAGCGGTCCGGATTAGTGGAGGCAGGGTGCAGGGTGCGGTGCGCGGGGGTCCGGCGAGAGAGTGCCTCTGACGAAACCATTACCGATCTCATTTGTCCGGCTGTCTGTGGCCGGCGAATTCTATTTAGGCGGACATTAAGCCGCCGGACGGGACGAGCCGCCGCCGGTCGGTGGGCCGAGCCGAGCGGGTAATGAGACCCGTCAGCAGCCGCCAGCCGCACGCGCTGCAGACGGCAACTCATCGCCACGGCAATACTGCGTTTACGGACTTAATGGAAATTAGAAATTTAAAGGTTCATTCAACAAAATAACACCGATTTAAGGATCACTCGTAACGAAGATAATACTGTTAGTAAAGAGTTAGGGCCCGGAGAAACGAGATAATTTTCGTACTTACAAATAATATCGCAAGGTAAGAGTTAGCCTCGGGCCGGCGCAGGGCGCGGGGTGCGGGGGGCAGCAGCTCGCGGGCCCGTGTCGGCTTATCGCTGTGACTTAACAAGATTTATTCAATTTCGCTTTTCGACTTCGTAAGATATTTTCATTCATTAAAACATCCAAAGGTGAATCTATCCGAAGCACTCGCTGCTAATCATTCTTTATTACTTGCAACCCTCCCCTCCCCCCCCCCCCCCAACACTGATGGCTGAGACACTCGAACTGGGATTTATTTTTATTTTTCAAACATTTCTGTCCATTTGAAATATTAATAATAAACAATTGAGAAGAAAGTGGAAATTAATATTGGATCGTCGGAGGTAAGACCGAGTCGGAACCGAGACGGAACCGCGTCGGATCGGAAGTATTCATGAGCGGGCCCAACGTGTTTATTCATCCGGATCACTTTACCCACACACAACAACACACACACTAAATAGAGTTGTATGTATTTCTAATGCCGTCAACCAAGTGTCACAATGTCTGATCGAGACTGGTGCCCTGGCCCCGGCGGCCGTCCGGTGCTGGCGTTACATATCTACACTACATCGCTTGTCAAACGGATTATTACATAGCTTACTTCCACGCTGGACTTAAAGTGAAAGAAAAACTTTAAATGTGACAGCTGCAAACAGTTCATAATGTAACAGTAATTTGGGATGGTAGGGTATTGTTGTATTGGAGGCAAAAGGCTTTAAGAACCAGATGATGCTCTCTCTGCGCTAACAGATGGCGAAAGCAGTAGCCTTAATTTACGACTTGTTTTCGTAAAAACTGCCGAAAGGAATTTGATGAAACTTTGCAATATATAGCTAAGACATCAGAATAATTCTATATAATTTGCCCTTACTTATTCCCATGGGAACGCAATCCCACTCGGAAAGTTGGTTATAGAGATAAATGTATTATTTTTACCAGAGACGTCGTCGCGAAATTGCTAAACAAAAAATTAAATCTGGCAGGCTAGCTCGCTACAAAGTTATCCTTCACGCCAGAGAAAATTACATATATTCAAACATAATTTAACATAATGTATTCGTATACGTTTTAAGGCGGGAGTCAATTTGCCGCGGGGAAATTGGTGTTCGAGCGGCGGCGGCGGAGCGGCGCGACAGGCAGCACACGAACAACACTCAACAGCACGACAAGCTTGACTTTTAGACTTCTTCGGTGCACGTGAGAGGGATAGAATAGAATTAGAATTCTATTCTATTTTGGTTTAGTTTTAGTTTAGCACTGCAGCAAGCAGCTGGACAAAAAACAACAATCCAAGTCATCCTCTAAATTATAATAGAGGAATGGCATGAAAAATTACACAGATGTGTTCATAAGAAACTGCCGGAGAGGGCTGGGAGATAGATACATGAGGATGTGAAGGAGTGAGTGGCAGCTGGCGGCCCGGCGGCCCGACAGCCCAGCGGCCTGACAGGCAGCCCGCTGGTAGCCGGTGCACGCCCGTCCGGCACGAAGACTATAAATCACATTGCTGTACATTGCGTCTGGTTACTATTGTGAATGAACATCCGGGTGCGTTGAAAAATTGTGTAAAAATAATCGCTAAATATTATACCACTATCCCTATTCAAAGGATTAAACTCTTAGCTCAAATCCGGGTTTGGATAACGTTAATTACGCCGTCAAGTGGCAGTACATGTACAATCACATACATGTATCAGATAATCTATTTGCGACATAATTAGCAAGATTATCAGGTGTTCGCAATCAAGGAGAAGCCGGCGATAACTGACTTGATGTCACTTCGTAATTGAAACGCAAATATTGTTTGAATTAATTAATTAAATTAACGACGTTCAGCAGTAGAAAGCAGATTACCTCGCGCCCCTCTCCTGCACAGCCCCCGCTGACGCCCTGCACCCGCGGCCCTGGCATTAAGCAAGGGACGACTTCGCTCAGATTTCATTGGCAAATTAATGTACGAAGTTATTTACGGAGCTATTTTAGTGGTACATTAGCTGTGCCATTATGTCTTCTGATCCGGATATTCAGCGCTAATTACTTGAAGAGGTCGCTCGTGAATATGTGATATACTCACAGATTATGATTTCAATTTGTATTGCTCTAGCTGTGGCTGAACTGCACTGTTCGCATACAATTGCCTGTTAATGTTTTTAAGGCGGAAGGAACTACCTAAGCCCACCTCAACTAACTCACTGAATTAGGAAATAATCTTTTTCAGAATAAACGAATGATAAATGTTGCCAAGTAGTATAGAAGCAAATCACACATACGAGTAAATACCAATCCCCTCCTCCTTCCCCCCCACCCTTACCCCTCACCACTGCTGGTAATTGTTTTTTGAACGAGTAACAGCCTCAGCTCACTTATAAATTCGATCACATCCTTGTGCTCCGAAATACAAGAAACTATAACGAAACGGCAAAACGGTTTACTCTCGCATTATGCGGGAGGATATATTGCGTAGCTGGCAAACGATGTAGATAAATACATTAAGGGAAACCGACGGAAATCGACAATCTGGCGGCTTTGTGTAGATCCGCGACTGACCCCCAACCACATGTGCCCCGCACCACATGTGCGGGCGCCGCGCCGCTACAAACCTCATGATTTTGTTTTGGCCCTTGACGAGGATGGGTTCAAATGAAAATGTTATATACTCAATTCTTGCCGCATGCTTTTTTTCTTTTTTGCTTTATGTGGATTACCCTTTTCTGGACAGTTTTTGTTACATACAAAAATACCACTACAAAGGGCAGAAAAAAGACAAATAGAATAGAATAGAATAGAAAACTTTATTCAACTAACACGACAACAATACAGATAATAATAAATCAAACTTAAAATAATACAAAGTGTTAGTCAAAAAGACGCTGACTCAGCATGTTGCTGCTATGCTTGCACAAAGCAGCGCTGATATTCTGCCAGAACCCTGATCACAAAGTAATGAGCGACTGCATCAGTGCGGTATCTAATTTTGTGTGTGGAAAGTTTGTGAAAAATATTAGAGCTTTCACACGGATTTTTCCAAAACAGCGTGAATCGGGGCGCTACAATTTAAAAAAAAACAATTACTTTGCTGCCGATGACTAATGTTCACTTTGGTTGGCGTTTGCTTTTCGGGAATCTCGCAATCACTTAACAAAATCTAAATCTGTTTCAATGAAGGGAAAATTTGCTAATAGCAGTGATTGAAGGAAACCACTCACTCGTGTCACTACCCACACCGTACGGCTTCTCCGGCGAGATGAGAACCGTCCACATTATACTTTCAAATGAACCTACAACTTGATAATGGCATTTTATTTGCAAACTTACGCTAAGTTTAAGATCGCAGACCCGCCCGGAGGAGCTGAAAAAATATTGAAAAGTTTGTTTAGCTTTGAAGTAACTCGCCAGCTGGAACTTTATTTATTTACTGAGCGGAGATGATTAAAACTTGCATTAAAGATGTGATAATGAGATTACTTCTTTGGTATCTCACTGTTGCAATACACTCTACACAGTTCTGTTCCCTATCGGGGTAGAGAGTGTAAAGTTTGATCATACTGTACTTGTATCGTTATTGTTGCATTTATATCTATTATGGGACTTGTGTACAGTGGTTATAGGTTGTCAAAGTTCAGTTTTCGTTCAACACAGGAAAACTCAAATGAAGGAGAAGTGGAACACTGTAAAAGACTGCACCATTTCAAGTAGGCGTAGAGTCAGTAGGGTCAAAAGAACGAATATGTATGTATTTATTTAAATCCTTAATGTATGTAATTTTATGTAATTTCGACATATTTTAAGTAACATCCTGAATGTCCTACGAAATAAATATGTTTTGGATTTGAATTGAATTTGAATAAATAGGTGGACATAATATGAGTACTAACATCATAAACCTGACATAAACCATAGTCAGTCCGCTTGAGACCTATGCCGTAAATTATAATCGATTTTAACCGGATTTACATTATTATTTTACTTAATTAAGCGCCTTTGAATCGTTTCCGCGCGGTCTTGATTTCCCATCAGTAAATCTCGCTCGTGACGTCATCTTAGGGACGAAAAATTCGACACGCTAGGTTCTCATACAGTTTGAAGCGCTCTTTTCGTCTATCTATTTATAGGTCTATGACTAACATCCACAATAAATACGAATTATAGCGGATGTGTGCATTCATCTGCGTACTTTAGAGAGCACATCACATCACATGATACCGAGTTAGCGGACAGGTAACAAGAAGTGTAGACGAGCCCTGAGAGGGAGATGTACGAGTATATTAACCCTAGAGTAGTCGCGCCTTTTTTAAAACGTGAGTGGTCGCTTAGGCAGCATTTTGCCGCCCATTATTATTTTAAGCTAATAATCGTTAATTTATATTTTAAATCATCTCAAAAGGGTAGAATAGAACGTCAACTAATAGAAAAATAACATTTATGAAAGATTTATACTTCGTTTCATTTAAAATCAATTTTTTTCAATTTTTTTTATTTCAAAAATAGGGAGGTAAAGTGTACAGGGGCAGCTACTGAGAAACTTGATCTTGACAGATGCATCGTTTACAAAATAACACAGTTTCTTTGTCGCGGGCGGCAAAATGCTCATAGCGCGAGCACTCTAGGGTTAAACAAACTGTAACAGCGGAAAAATTGATGATCGTGAGTGTGGAAAGAATAAAACAATTTTTAGAGAAAGAAAATTTTTATTTTTCTGATTCTAAATCGAAATATGAATTTGAGATACCCACTAAAAATATTCCGGTTGGAAAACTTCTATAGATACCTCTAGGCTTACAATAATTGTAGATATTGATAAATCAGGTTGATACAAAACGCAGTTTCGTGAGTAGGTATTTGAGACACAAGAGATGTGAAGGCGAGGCGCGGGCCCGAGGGGGGAAGGGTTTCTTTTCCACCTGAATCATCAAAGCGACGCGACCCGAGCAAAGGGCCCGTAATAGGGCCAATACCAACCGACAATGCATGCAGTTTTGTTCAACTACAGGGAGCGGCGACCATTAGAGTGGTATTGTACGTGACGTGCCGTACGACACGCAGCACATTTTAATTGATTCACTTGTTTTTTATGAAACGAGTCTATAGTTGCGAATTCTTGAATCAATAAGCAAAACTGAACCTTAACTCTATCATCATTTAACCTATCATAAAGATGAGCCTTTTTCAGGGGCACATCATTAACAATTTCATTAGTAGATTACCCAACAAGTGAAAAAAAGGTGAATTCTTTTCGAGGCATTGAGTTGTATCCCGAGAGGAGCGAAGGATTCTAAAGTTGAATCCCGAGCGTAGCGAGGGATTCTAGATTAGAATCCTGAGTGGATCGAGGGATACAAGAGCCGAGATGATTTTTTTTTTCACGTGTTAGATACTCTACTTTTTACCATTGACTACGAGAAAAAGAAAATAATTAAGTACTCTGTGACAGTAAATTATCAACAATAGCAGCTGCTTTAACGCGAAATGACTCTGGAACGAGAGGTTCACTTTCATCAATGGATGTCGAACTCATTTTATGATTTTGAGACAAAAACTTTTAATTGCATGAAAATTGCACAGAAAATTGGCTGAATTCCTTATTCTAAATTTAAAATTTTTAACCGAGCCATATTCCATACAGGCAGTTATTACACACAGCCAAGTTTCAGTACGTTTTTATAGCGAGAGCATGCAACCTCCTTGCACATTTTCTTTTGTTTTCTTACTAAAATCCGTATATTGGCGCATGTTCCAAATTCAAAATGTTTTATTCACTCAGTGAAATAAACAGCGTTTTATTCACTGTTTTTGAAGAATAACGGACCCTTTTTCGAGGGGCAATGGTAAAAAGGTACTTTTTTCTACCAGTACAGCATGTGGTCCTAGAACCACTTGACGCCACATGGACATTTATTCAGGTCTAAAAAACAGTGGTAATAGGTATTATTTTTATCAGTGTCATCGACCTCATTTATCATAAGTAGCTCAAAGAACGTTATTTTTAGCCGGGATTAAATAAAACCATCACAACCTGTGATCTTGAGCCCTGAAGGTGTCGTTAGCTTGATTCATAAGGTCATTAGCTTCTTCCCACCGCCGCGCCCCCGCTCTACTTCACTTCGCACTACATCATTCGCAGATGTTTTTTCATTTTGACGTAAAAGTAATGAAAACAACTCACTTTCTCACACATCTCTATCTTAAATTTTCCTAGTGTAGTCTCATTATCAATTTGACGTGTGTGAGACATAATACAAGAATGTCAGCGTTACAGATTTTATTCCATCCGGATGTCTTCTAGTTTTTTCAATTTTTATTTATTTAATCCCTAGGAACATACATAAAGACAGGCACAAACACCCATGACCTAAAAACAAACTTCCGCTTTTTAGACAAATATGTGCCCCGACTGGATATCGAACCAATAAACAATCAATAGAATAATCATGTTTATCAACTTCTATCTAATACCGATGAGAAAGGAAGCACGCATTACGATAACGTCTGTTATTCAGGGCAACTAATTAGGAATATATGTGTAACTTAAACCAAATATAAGATGAATGTGACATCCTAAAGCACGAGTCCCTTAGGAGCTATAACCCGCAGTAACCCGCCCGGCCGCGGCCCCGCTCCCACTTCCGCCTCCGCCCCCGCCTCCGCGTCCGCTTCCACTCGTAAATGCCTCGTTAAGCGACCGACACATCCTTTCATGTTAATACGGCACTTATGAATGCGTATCACATAAAATATAGCCGTTAAATGAAAACTATAACTGGCTACGATCAATTGTCCATTTCCTAGAGCTAACATTAGGACACTTTACATAGATTTACACGTTACGTAGTTATTTATGTTACTATATATAAATACGATACAACTTTAGGATACTATACAACATAGGCACTTCTAAAATATACTAGACCTTTTCGGACCTATGTACTTTTCTAGATACTAGTGTTTGTTTTTTGTTTTCTTTCTATCAGATTGATATTATCATTTTTCCTTGCGGTTTGTGTCAGCTTATTATAATTTATATTTAAACACATATTAACCAGCCTCATTTATTATAGTTCGCTAATAACTAGTTTTGAGTTTTAGTAATTAAAATACGCAGTCCTAGTAAAAAGTAAAAACAACAACTTTTAATAAAAGATGTCAGTCGGGACGTGAAGAAGTCGGCGGCGGCGGCGGCGGCGGGCGGCGGGTAGACTCGAGCTCGGAACATAATTCGGTCAACATTTCAGCGAGTTCCATAAAGGTCACTGACACGAAAACAAAACCAACAAAGAGCTTTAAGTTGTGTGTATTATTATGGTTAGTAGTTTGAAGTTTCTAATTTAGAATGAAAACTTAATTTATTTCGTTGTAATATTAAATGTGTCAAATGATTTTAGCAACTTAATTTTCACTTCGGGATTTTTTCAATAATTACATTTGAAAGAAATAAACCATTTAATATCTTAATTTCCACATTTTGGTCGACTGACACTCAGTTGCAGAAATGTTCATTAAAGTAAACGATGATTTTAAATCATAATGTCACTTTCCGTATCGTCGGCGTAAATGTTTCTGCAACTGCGTGTGTGTTACAGGTAGATTGACACAGAAAAAAAATTTGATGAAAATTTATTTATTTCTAAGAGTAATTTTTACATTCTCACTTGAGGCCAGCCCACAGCTATACATATAACGTAGCAATAAGTCAGATAATGACCTTAGTCGAATTAATTAGTTTTGGTTCCTCTCAATTAGCTGGAAGAAATCCATCTAAGGGATAAGCTCGCCTTTTTACGTTTAGTTTTCTTTGTATTCATCTCTTTTGTTTTGTATTTCTGATTATGTGCAAAAAAGTGTTTCTATACGTACAACTTTTGTCCGTAAGACGCTTTTTCCGTGGGATTATGATGATAAGCAAAACTGATACCGCTCGGTACTGTTACGAACAGGTCACAGAGATCCTATACAACCAATAAAAACATGATATTATGATTTACTAGCTTTCCGTGTCGGACTTCGTTCCCGTGTGAATTCGGGAAAATTATGTAGCTTATGTTACTCAGATAATCTAATAGCATTTGTAATGGTAAAATAAATTTTGAAAACTTTCTTTACAAACATAAAAATCTTGAAACTTATTGACACAGTATCGTTACTTTGAAATGTTTGATATTCATAAATGAAAAATTTGGGAACAATTTGAGATGACTAATAGCAGGCTTACTCAGCTGATTGATAAGGGCCAGTTTTGTCTACGAGCGACGAGCGGGAGCGATCCGCGCCGCCACCGCTCACTTATGAAAGGACTGATACGATGAGATTATGAGATTTGCTCTCAACAACGAGATGCGAGCTCAGCTCAGCATACGGATCAAAAGAAAATTGTATCATGTCGGGGCGGAGATCAGTCGGAAGCAAAGCGCGACCCGCGTTCCGACACAAAGCGGCAATCTTTCTTATATAAGTCGAATTAGGGCGAGGGAAGTTAGGGGGGGGAGGGGCGATCCATCTCCGGGACGTGCAAACTGCTCATAGAGAGGCCATAATGTGCGTCATTCCGACACATTTACCTCGCTTTGTCCTCGAGGGCAGGCATTGATCACCTGCCCAACTGGCGCTCGCTCCGTTCGCCGCCGCTCGCTCCGCTCGGCTCGTGCGCAGCGTGCTCCTTAATTACACACCGGCAAACAGCCGACGATCCACTCGGCACTCGTTCTATTTGCCGACCGCTTCGGAATTCAAATCGCTTTAACGAACTCTGAATAGATTAAAGTGATATTTATTACAACCCTTCACCTTAACCGTTTGTATCTCGTTCCAGCAGCGGAATTATTTAGAAAAGGAAAACGAAGCCGAGGGACAAAAATATAAATCCTGAATTAAGAGTCCATAGTTCGTTTTATTTCAATTTGCGAGATGTTTTTGCAAATTGTTGTCGTAAAGTGTATTGAAAAGGAACGGGCGACGAAAGACTGTAAAGAGTAATCGTCAGTCCCAGCAGATGGTGGGAACCTTATTGTTTGAATAGACTGGAGCGGTGCGGGGTGCGGGGCGGGGCGCGGGGTGTGCCGGATGAGTGATGGCGGTCGCGATGAGTCCGCCCGCGGAGATATCGTTTGTCAATCCCCATCCATTTGCAGCTTCTTAGGAGACGCTTTTCACCAGCTGAGAAGTTCTGGCGCCAAGTACCAACGCCATCACCAGAGCATCGATACAACCGAGCTGTGTTGTGGTCTCCGATTCAATGATTACATACTATGTACTGCGGTGATCGCCGCGTGGCGGCTGGTTCAATACTCGGGGCAAACCGCAAGGAGCCGACTGTAAGCGATGCCAGTTACACTTGTAACGGCGGTTTCTCAGTTATCTCTCAGTTCGACTTTACATCTTACGTTGCACAATCAGTTAAGTTAATCAAATAATAGTTCAGGAACAAAAACTGAAACAATTTCCTTCAGTAGTTAAGTAAAACTGTACGACATAGACATACATACTAGCTATTTCAGCATACGGCTGCCATCCGTTTACTAATAGGTCACGGGACCTGGCTCTACGCGCTAAACAAGGTTCTGGACAAATGTGTCTTAAAATATTTTTTTTACAACGAAACAACTTAGGATAGGTACAACATAACACTTTAAAGGTGATTAACATTTTAAAAAGTGGGCAAAAAGTTCCGGTTTCTAATATCTCTATAATACGTTTGGTATACATACGGCAATTCTTAGAGATGAGCCGCTAGCCGATGACACATGCGAGTACTTGCGCAGGCCCCCGATTCGTAACGGTAGTTACAATCGAGAAGGCGAAAATAGGAGAATTGAGTAGGGCGCAATTGTAGAACTAAGATCAACCCAAAGATTTTTCTGTGAAGATCCGGCACAGAGGCGTCCGGTGCGAGACGGTAGTTACACCCTGGAGCCGTGTCCCCGTGAGCTGCAAACCGTTTGACGTTTAACACTGAGACAAATTCAAATTCCAAGGGAAAACTTTTAACCTGGAAACTAAGGACAGAAAAAATAAATATCAGAACAATCACCGAAATACCGGATTGCACTAAAATTGAGATAGAAAAGTACTTACATTTTGGGAGATTTTCTTATCGTGAACAAAAAATAACGCATGTCCCTTGCCGTATCAGTGCATTAAACTTATTTTATAGCACAAATCAGACTTTTTTTAAAGACACCGTGCCGTACTTATAGTATATCTGTGATTATATTTGTATAATTATTAAAATATTTTACTATAAAATGTAAGCAACCACTTTTTTTGGGAAAGAGAGCAAATTATCAAAAATGTTCAGGATCAGACCCAAGTACATCACTTGTTGACCTGACGTCGCCCTTATCTCACTTGTGATAGCGCCGGTTTTCGTAGTGCAAATGGATAACCTGACGTGCTGCTGTCTGTACATCCCGGCAGCGGCGCGGTGGCGGGCGCGGTGTATGCAACCTAATACTTCACTCCATGTTATTGTTCCGCGTGAACAAAGAACTTATGAGAACGACATAAACTATTTCTTGAGAGGAATGTGAGGGCGCTCCGGTAGGGAACGTCGTGGCAGGGGGGGGGAGGCTTTTCAAGTCGGTGCTTGAAACTATCGTATTAAGAGCACGTGAGTTCTGACGGCGTCACCTCCGATGATTACAGCTTAGTTTGAAGTTTTTTCTTTTATTATGAGATGAGTTAACTCTTGACCCCAATATTGACCAAGGTCATAGATGAGGTCGACGATGGAGCGAGTTAACCCAGAAAATGCCAATTAAGGCACTGATACTCCCACGCATCAACGGATCACAGCAAGCTGTTTGACGTCGGACTTCGGTAGGAGGGTGGTCGCGAGCCAGACGGCCCTTCATAGAGCCTACCACACCGTATGAGACCATGGGACGCCATCTCAGATTCAAAACAAACTGAGGGGCTGTTGCCTAAGATGGATTACTAGCAGGCAGGTCTCATTTGTGTTTCTTTAGTCGCCTCTTACGACACTCACGGAAAGAGATTGGGTCGTGTTATTCTCAACCTGTCACCACACGGCAAAAAGTTTTTAAAGCTTGAGAGTGTGATCTGGTTCAACTTGTGCCCATTTTATGACGGTAATGTAGACAGCACGCGTCGTCGGCGAAATCCCTTGTCAGCAGTAGAGCGCGCCGCCACCCGGCTATACACCCGGACAGCAGGCTACACCCGGATAGCAGGCTATACCCGGATTACCCGGCGCGACTGTGCAGGTGTCGGGTGCTGATATCGAGGTACACGCTGCGGCCGCTGACTCGGCACCGGCCGGCGGACGGACGTATTACAACACACTAGACATTGAGTCCTTGAATCCGTCTTCGAGCGAGTGGGCCGGACCGATGCGGTCCACTGACTACGTTACCACCGGGCATACGAAGAGCAGCCCGCTTCAGGGGAACGTAAACACGAGACTATCGAAAATAGGTAAACGGGCTTAGAACTTTGACGCTATTTAAACAGACATACTATCGAAAATAGGTAAACGGGCTTAGAACTTTGACGCTATTTAAACAGACATTGACAGTCATTTTAAATGCAAACTTTTAGCTATTGCTTATTGGTCACGATGTCAGTTTCCCGGCCAGTAGCAGAAGGGCTCCGCCAGTACTCGTTCCTATGATAATTTACAAAAATCCAACCTTATCTACTTTATACCTCCGTCTTGTTTTTATGAGCGAACTATGAATCTTTATATAAGAACCAGCTTTCCGCCCGCGGCCTCGTTCGCGTGGGAAGGTAGCCTATGTCACTCTCCAGCTCGCTAACCATCGCTTTATAAAGAATCACGCCGATCTATCGGTCTACTGCGGCGTCCAATAATGACAAAAAAAATTAAAACACTTTCAGTAAGGATAAGGAGGTAAGTAAGTATTGGTTTTGTGTCAATTAGTGTTGCAAACAATGGTAGAAAGTATCGATAGACGTATCAATACTATCGTAACCTTGAAAAACAGTAAGAATATCGATAGTATCGATAGCCAATAGTTTGCGATACTATTGATGACAGACCAAATTATCACTGGTATCGATACTATCGATATTCTTACTGTTTTTCAAGGTCAACTGTCGATAGCCAAACTATCGATAGTCTTCTTCTTCTTCTCCTTATCGTGTAGGTATAGTCAAGTGTGTGGCGAACTTGGCTAACCCTGGTGTCAGAGTTTTCAAACCACACAATGGCCTCTGACTTGGTTTTAACGACTGTAGTCAATCGACAACAGCCGGGACCGACAGCTTAACGTGCCCTCCGAAGCACGGAAACGCTCGTGGTAAATTGCCACTTTGGTCACCCATCAGGTTCCCTGCCTCTGTGTACGTTGCTTAACCTCACTGATCGGTTGAGATCAGCGAGAGCCACTAGGCTACGGCAACACTAGTGTCCAATACATAACAAGTTAACACATTTTCCCATAAACGAGCTACCAAACCCTGGTTCTCGTCGCGGTCGAAAATGCTATAAAAAAAATGAGATAGATTGCCTTTAAACTAAAAAAGTCAAATCAAAATAATTCCGCCGCTGTGTGCCCGCCCCGCCCCCCGCACGTGTAATATGACGTGTGTTCAAGTCGCGACGCTCGCCTCGTGCCGCAGCATCTTGACATCACAATCTCCAAAAATAAAGTAACTGCGGGCAGGAGATGACGAATAAAGGATAATTTGCTCCGTTTGTGCGGTATACCCCTCCCCCCCTCCCCTTTACCCCCGCCACGCCCGTTGCCATTCAACGCTGATTTAATATCATTATAAATCACATTTTGCCTTATTATTACTTACTTGTCGCCATCAGGAACATTGTTTTGACAACCTTTTTTCCGTTGTAGATTTATGCTACGAAAAACGCTACGGGACTACGGGGTATTAGTATTCGTAGCTACGGGCGCGCGCGGCGTCAGCGTCTACACGCTATCGTAGCGGTCTCCACTACCAGACTTAATATTTTAATCCTGCCGAACTGGCGACTTTTGTCCTACACACATCAAAAAAAGTTTGCGATCACTTGGAAAAGTGCTAATATTTTTTATTGTAGAAGAATAAAACTTAATCACTTTTTATCTTTTGATTCCTTATTTAAAAATAAGAAATTTAAATATAAAATAATTTCGTAATTCAAATGTTTTTTCATTTAAAAAGACAATCAACCCTTGCTTGCTTTCATTCAGAAATCTGACATAGTCGCAACTTATCAATATTTTCAATTTATTCAAAAAAAATTAAGTTGGTAACGATGCCGAGAGGATTAACTGCAGTTTTACGAGCCAGAATTCTAACTTTAAGTGGAGAAGGCTATTCCACGAGGGAAATATCACGCAGAGTTCATGTATCCCAATTCTGCGTGGTGACCACGTTGGAGAGGTATCAGGGCATGGAAGATTTAGCTGATCGACCTCGCAGTGGTCGCCCAACTGTTCTTACTGCAATTCAGAAGCGATATATCAGATTACTGGCTGCCCGTGACCCAACAATGAACGCTACTAAAATGAAAGCAGAGCTGCGAGCTGCCACCGGCCGCGAAGTTAGCACCCAAACGATTAGAAATTGCTTACACCAAGCTGGATTACGAGCAAGGAGATCCTGGCGAGCACCTCTGAACTCACAGCAACGGAAGCGGCGCAGATTGCAATGGGCTAGGCTCCGTCAAAATGAAGAAATTGAGGACGAAAGCATCTGGCAGAACTGCCTCTTCGTTGACGAAACGCGGATCAGTACACATCCAGATAACCGACGTGTCCGTGTCTGGAGAAGACCTAACGACTCTGAAAGGCAGAGAACTGCCACTGGAACCGTTCAGCAGGGCGGGAAATCAGTGTCCTTTTGGGCCGGGATAATGATTGGGGCTAGGACGCCCTTAATCCCGTATCAAGGCACCATGACCGGAGCCATGTACAAAACGATTGCAATCGATGGATACGTCAGCCCATTCCGCATCAACCACGGGCGCCAATTCATAATGGTAGATGATAATGCGCCCGCACATCGAAACGGACGTGTTGATGCTGCTCTCCAGCAATACGACATCACCAGGTTAGACTGGCCTGCCGGCTCGCCTGACTTAAACCCGATCGAGCATGCGTGGGATGCTCTTAAGCGAGCTGTTTGGAACCGTCAGCCACCTCCGCGAACAGTGTCAGAAATCAGGGCAGCTGCTATTGAAGAGTGGGACAGGTTACCACAAGAAATGCTAGATAACTTAATTCTTAGCATGCCTAGAAGGGTTTCCGCATGTGTGCGAGCCAGGGGAGGAGTCATTTTATACTAACTATTAATTTTTTCGTAATAAATTTTGTTTGTTTTTTCATTAATTCAAATTTTTCATTACATTACATTTAAGCCAAAATTGCATTTCCTAGCTTTTGTTAATAAAAAGTAAATAATTAATAATGATTCTTTTATTTACTTAGTGCATTTTCATTACAAAATCATAAAACGTAAACAGTTTCTTTAAATAATTTATATTTTAAAGAATACACCTGATTTTGCTACTGATCGTAAACTTTTTTTGATGTGTGTATGAACTATACTAGCTTTTCGCCCGGGACTTCGTTCCCGTATAAAATAGGAATTCGGGAAAATTGTGTAGCCTATGTTCATCGGGGATAATGTAGGATTCTAATGTTTCACCATTAATGTTCACGAATTTTTCAAATCGGTCCAGTAGTTTCGGAGCCTATTCAATTAACAAACAAACAATCAAATGTTTCCTCTTTATAACATTAGTATAGATGAATCAATACTTTTACATACAAATACTTTTTTTATTATTATTTAGGTTCACAAAACTGGAAATACAATACAGAACTTCTTTGAAAAAAAAAACATACCATATAACATAAATGCAAAAGATTGTACCCAAATGTGAACACAACATGCAAAAAAAAAAATTAAGATGCTATTCCTAGTTAAAAATACATATTTATATAATACTAAATACATAGATAGATACGACATTTATCCTGAAAGTACAACATTTATCACTTACAAATAGACTAGAAGAATTTTTTAATTTTACGACTTTGAACGGCATGGAATGTAACAGTTTGACACCTGATTTTTTTAGACTAATCCGACCCTGCTGAGCGCGATTTTACCCGGTGTCAGAGCAATTCCCCCCCCCCTTTTCATAGAAAATATGTCCCTCGTAACGGTTTTCTCCGTTTTGTACAAAAACTGTTAGATCTAGAAGAAAACTGTCAATGACAATATTAATCTACATTAAATTACCTACCACATGATATGAATTTTAATTATATAGGTCTTACAGTTTTTGAGTAACATCTGCCCAAATTTCAAAGTTTTTAATTTTAACTGTTTTTTTGCCATTTTATAGGGAAACTGCTGAATGAATCAATCTTGATGTATTAACCTACAAAATAAGACCCCATTAACAGAACAGTCGTATTAGTTTCGTTCACTTTTGACAACTTACAGCGCCAACTTGCGAATATGAACAACAATTAACCCTCATAAACTACGTACTTTATATTTCTTAGAGGTAGGTTTCTAAAGATAAACAAGCAAATCTTTTACAGAGTGCAAGTCAACGATATATATGTGTTAACGGAAATGTATGAAATCTGTCATTGTATACAATTCCTAGGAATATAAAGTAGGTATTTTATGAGGGTTAATTGTTGTTTATATTCGCAAGTTTGGCGCTGTAAGTTGTCAAATGTGAACCAAACTCGTACGACTGTTAATGGGTTCTTGTTTTGTAGGTTAATACATCAAGATTGATTCATTCAGTGGTTTTCATATAAAATGGCAAAAATACAGTTAAAATTAAAAACTTTGAAATTTAGGCAGATGTTACTCAAAAACTATAAGACCTATAAAAATAAAATTCATATCATGTAGTAGGTAATTTAATGTAAATTAATTTTGTCATTGACAGTTTTCTTCTAGTTCTAACAGTTTTTGTACAAAACGGAGAAAACCGTGGAGAGGGGCATATTTTCAATGAAAAGGGGAGAAGGGGGAGGAAATTGGTCTGTCACCGGGAAAAATTGAGCTCAGTAGGGTCGAATTAGATTTAAAAAACCCGGTGTCAAACTGTTACATTAAGTGCCGTTCAACATTAAGAGGAGAAGGTTTTTCAGATTATTCTTCTAGTCTAAAACATTTGACAATAATATTCCCGAACGCGATAGCATCAGTTGGGTAAACAAGATTTTGAAAAGCAATAATTTTAAGTATTATAAAAATAACACGTAATTTAATTGTGTGGTAAGGTATAACTATTTTATTAAAATGACATCGTGTGACAAACATGAACTGTAACGGAACAGTAACCCAACCATGTTTGCTGTTCGTGTGTACTCTGGCCCTAGCAGATCACTCCGATATTGCATCGCTGTGGACGACGAGATGTGATGCATAAAACTAACCTTTATTTCAAATTATCTTATTTATTTTGAAAATCAATTTCACTTTCATTTTTGTTGTTTTGAGCGCTTAAATTATTTAAGTTGTGAAATATAATAAGTTTAGGAAACTAAGTTTATCACAAGTTTCATGTTTTTTTTTGTTTATTATAAATAAATAAAGATTTAATTTAAACAGACCGAGCTCTACGCCGACAGTAGTTTGTTAGTTTATTCAAATTTAATTTAAACTTATTTTGAATAAACAAGTTCGCAAACTTTGTATTAAAGCTACAACAAATGAATTGTATTATATCAGTTTAAGTTTATTTTATTTGGAAACCTTTCAGCTTATATTCTTCTTCTTATTGTGTATGTATAAAAAGTGTGTGGCGAACTTGGCTAACCCTGGTGTCAGAGTTTTCAAACCGCACAATGGTCTCTGACATGGTTTTAACGACTGTAGTCAATCGACAACAGTCGGGACCGTCAGCTTAACGTGCCCTCCGAAGTACGGAAGCGCTCGTGATATATTGCCCCTTTGGTCACCTATCAGGGTATATAAATACATCCAGTTAGACTTTAGGGTGACAAAAAGCCAAATGACATGATCATGAATTAATTATGTTTGATGTCCGTCGCCCCCGCCCCCGCCCCGCCACCGCCCGCCCTCGTCCCGAGCACTAACGAAGGCATTTGATCCGCCAGCGGGCCGGAGCTACTCCTGTGACCAATCTACGAGTATTTTTAACTCTCTATAACACAATATTCTACCTTAATATTGAAATCAGAAAAATAAATTGGATTTGCGTTTGATATAGAGATCGAATAACAACTACGTCGATTCTTCTTAACATAAATTGTAAAAGTCAACTGAGATCTCTTTCTGAGTATTTACCGTCCTTGTATTAAAAGTGGTCCGCCGTGCAGACAACTGGTATATTCTTATTCGGTAGTTTCTTGATTCTTTTGAACACGAAAGTGCGGTACTCACTTCATAAGTGTATGGAGAAGTTAGCGGTAGCTAAAGAAGTTCTATTAGGTAGTATTTCTAGATAACTACTGCATAAGGTATCAACTGAAATAAGGTAAATTGTAAATGTCTTACAAAATAAGAATAAAACAACATTTTGAAGAAACTTCTCCATACACTCATGAAGTGACCTGGCACTTTTCTTATTCAATAACAATTGTCTCCATAGCGGAGCATTAACAGGTTTGCTACGAAAAATAAACGTAAATAAGTCATCTACACTAATACTATAAAGAGGAAAGATTTGATTATTTGTTTGCATTGAATAGGCTCCAAAACTATTGGACCGATTTGAAAAATTCTTTCACCGTTACAATTCTACATTATCCTTGATGAACATAGGCTACATAATTTTCCCGAATTCCCATGGGAACGAAGTACCGGGTGGAAAGCTAGTCAGTAAATAAATAAACAGACTGCCCCGACTCAATAAGGTCTGTGGCCCGCGGCGACAGCTGCCGCGGTGTGTGTCATTGCGGCGGAAAATTGAATGCTGATTGGTACCTATTTGGTTCTGAACAGAGTCTCGCCGTACCGCTATTACTAACCACTTACCGAGATTTAAGCAGCATTTAAGCCTTACACCCCTCCGCACTCTCCGCCCCGTTGGACTCGGAACAGGAAAACGGACAATGTTTTATTTTGAAACAATACTATTGTTCTAAATCGTATCAATTCTGGAATTGTGTTGGAATTGTGGAGTATTTCTTTTTATTTGACCGTATACGTGCCTACCGAGGGGCACAGGCCTCCCTTCGAAACATGAAGGGGATTTCAGGCCATGCACTGTCCATCACGCTGGCCAATCTTCTCAGACGTGGGGGTTTCATCACGATTTTTTTACTTTTACCGCTGATAATTCATTTCATAATTAATAAAAAATCCATATATAAATCAAAAAAGACGAATTAAGCAGGATTCGAACTCGCAACCTTCCTTCCAGCTACAAGACTGAGTCATTACCTTTATCTATCGTCTAATTGTTTAATTATAGATTATACTTAAGTAACATTTTAGTACATTAGTGGAGAAACGTCAATTCACATACGTTTATCAATCCAGTCCGTCTGACCATCGCGAAGTCCAAGGAATTGTGAAATATTTTCCCCTTTGTTTGGCAGTTCAGCAGTGCAAATGTCTAATTTCCGATTCAGGCAGGTACTTACCTACTTTATTTCCGGTTTACTGGTGGAATACAGCCATGCAAGTGTAATCATCTTCTCCTTTATTTTTTTGTTTTTGTCCCCTCCCTCCTTTAGAAACGATTGAAAATAATATGATTAAAAAAGTAATAAAAAAAACGCAAAATGGATACTAAATTCCGCACCCCCACGCCGGGCGAAGTGTTGCAAACGGCCACCGACTGTTTTATTTTGACAAAAGCTCAGAATATTGATGTACTTCGATGATTTGAATTTGTCTTTTCAAACGTCTCGAGTACTTTTGTTATTGTTCAGCCGGTTCTCGAGGTACTGGATGAAACATGCTTCAAAATGAACAACTTAAATTAGAACTTTACCAACTCCGCGACTTTAAGTACCTGAATATTAATAAGGCGTTTTATTTTTCTTAAAGGTTCCTTAAGTCGCTCTGGCCATGATCCTACGGCATCATTTCTGAATACTAAACAGTAAATGCAACAGTTGTCCGTTATTCTAAGCGATTATTCAGAGTGCAACAGCAGAACCTAGATTTCACAATACAATCGACATCAGTTTCATTAAGGTCTATGAAACTTGGCCAATAACTTCCACAGGTTGACGAGCTGTAGATGTTTTTTTTACGACACGAACACAATAACTTCTCCAAGCTAGTTTTTATCATTTAACTATCTTTCCGCCCGGGACTTAATTCCCGTGCGAATTTGGGAGAATCATGTAGCCTACGTATTAGTCCAGGGTGTTAGCTACCTCCATACCAAATTTTATCAAAATACCTCCAGCCGTTTGAGGGTGAAGAAGTAACAAACATCAAACACACACATACATTCACAAACTTTCGCCTTTATTTATATAATGAATGCACAAATGTACATTCAATGGAGGACTTAATGCCTAAAGGCAATATCTACCAGTCAACCTTAGGATGATTAGTAGAGGATCTTGCCAGGTGCATACCTCCATGGAAGTGAGGGACTAAACGGGAATATTATATATTTATAGTATAGACTTAAGTAAGTAAATTAGGTAAAGAAACTTTTACTTATTGTACTAACGTATTCATAATTTTATTGATACATCTATAATTATGTATAAACATCGTACATAGAAGATACAATACATATTAGTAAAACAGAAGAAGACTTGCCATGACGCCATGACGGATCGGCAGGCTGTCCCGGACCCAGCTATTAGATCGTCCTTATATACTGACATCCTTAATCGCCATCTAATCTGATGTCACCCAATATAATGAATAGCGTTGTTTTTCAGCCACCAAAAGTTGTCTCCCGCACTTTCAAGGTCGCAAACTTAGAAATGGCATAACCATTTGATACCAAACAATCCTAGGAAAAAAATCTTTTGCCGCAATTAATGAAAGCTGAATCACTATACTTGGCTTACCTAAATAAACCGTCCGGCCCGTGCAGTCGCCCCAAGTCGCGTGATTTAATCAAGTTATCTGATAAGCTAAATTGATTTAGAGGCAACTAACGGGAGCTGAACTCGCTAGTTATTCCACTGAAAACTTTCTTCTCGCGCCGTTAAATTCTGCCCCGGCTAAATTGTTGTGTCGACACAGTGGAACGTTAAATTAAACACAAAATAAAGTTTGTTTGAGAAGCGGTAGTGAAGCGCCTGCTGCCGGGACACAGAGGGGCGGGCGGGCGGTGGGGGAGACTTTTGTTCGTCACGTCACTTGACAACACATAGCACTCTAAATGACATGAGCCAGCTAATATTTGACAGGACCTCTTCGGCATGAAAAGAACAACTTTCTCAGTAAAATGTGTTTAAAATCAACATATTACATACTGCCACCTGGTGCCACTTAATGGTGTAAAGGGTTGTTGTTTTCGCTATCTCTGTTGTTTGCAGGTATCATGTTGCGCAAATCGCACTCTTTGTTATTCTATTACAATAAGTCTATACCGTGATGTGATGAAACATAAATTAAAATTTCAAAGAGAGACATAAAGAAGAGACGCAAATACAACCCGCGAGTTGCACCACTCAAGATGAGGGCGAACTTCACTTTGACAGTGAGTGGCGCGACTCGCGGAGTGTGCTCGGGCTGCTGTGACCAATACTCGTATGTGAATCAAAGTACGACAATATGTAAAATTTATAAAATTGAAACAGGTGCTCCGGAGCCATCTTGGCACTGTGCCGACACCGGCGTGAAGTCGCCTTGTCGTATTTAGTGAGTTTCACGTGGTTATGATAATGAGGCCCCATTAACTTCAGGTTGCGGATAATTTATAAGAGCAAGGTGACGCAGAGTTATATATCGGATTAGAGGGAGATTAGCGTTCCCCTTTGTCTCGCGAGGAGCGCGGGCCTCCGCCTCGAGCCCGCGAGCAGCCCGGCGCGATTTATGGCCGCGGTATCGCACGCCCGCTCCGATTAAAGCACGCCGATGTTGGTTCTATTGCCACTTACTAATGTTCGGCTTCTGGTTGCGGGTTAATTTTTTCCCTATTGAACAAATTTTCGTGCGGTTCAGGAAATCGAGGTTGTAAACGCCTTCATACAGCCTTCAGACCAACTATACGAATAACGAGAAACCTACATTGCAATGCAGCAGACTACTATTATAAGGAGGTGCAAGATTGTGTAAGATCTGTTGTTTCAATACAAACCAATACAGTCACATCGATTCATTTCTTAATATATTTTTTTCTTTGTCTACAATTTTAATCAGTTTTAGGGACCTACTTTACGCCAGCAGTTTCGATCCTATACGAGGATGTGTTGGATTATCTGTAGCACTCGTGCGTCTATTTATCGGTACTTATAACCTAATCCAATAGTGTAGCAACTTACATATATTTCTTACAGCTAACTTATCTATTACAAATTACATATGATACTTATTGTATGCATCGCCACTTTATTAAACTCGCTCATTGAACAAATACCTACCACCATTGATCAAATACCTACCATATCAGCCACCTCATTGAGTATGTGTAAAGCTCGTACTAGAGGCGTATTGCCCCGCGGAACGGCAAACAGACGCGGTCGACGCCTCCGCTGCGTGTAATTATCAGGCACGCACAAACTTACGGACTGTAAGATTTGCGTATTAGTTGTCATACCTCTAAAAACCTAACAAGTAGCTTGCTATTGCCACGTTTCTTCGTGTTTCCAACTTGTTGTAACCCACCATGTCTAACACAAACAAAGTGGAATACATCAAGGGATAGAACGGATATACTCCATAGTATTTTAAATGTAAAAATCTCATAATTTGTAGTACGTTATACAATAAACGAGATTTAGAGTTTGATGCTCGCCCATTGGTAGTAACAATGGCCACAAAGGGCTCCGTACACCACAAAAGGGGTGGTAACTGGTAATATAATCAGTCGAAGTAGAGGCGGCGCGGATTGGCCTCGGCCGCAGCTTGCATCCCAATGACCAGTGGGCCGCGTGGGCCTGGAGCCCACGGCTTTGTGTCAGGACCTCTCCATTTTTATAATTTACGACGAGATCGGACCCATCGCACCTCCTTTACCATTTACTAGTCGATATCGGCTATAGTAACACTCGTCTCTTTGTAACACTACCCACTAGGCGAGTCGTACAACCAGCTATGCCTCCACCGGCACCGCTCACCGGCCAGCGCGTTAAAACGTACCACACATTGAAATGTGTTACCATACAGAGTACTCGAGCAACAATAACTGCGAAATACGACGTCGTTTTCATGGTAATTGCTAAAATGGACGCCCCTAATTCAAAGCGAACCGTACACATTGTGTTATTCAGAAGTAAATACACACATTGAACATCGCTCGCGCTTTATTCTTATCGCTTAATACCTACAAACAAATATAATTAATTATTCTTACCACAACGGCTAGTTTTGACAGCAATGTACCACACCTGTGTCGTGTGATATTGTGTCGGTTTGTTACTTTATGTGAGCTTTTCCAATTAAAATACTATTATTACGTCGTATATAATCCGAACTCACATAATTATTATACCTCGAACTGCTCTATCGAGGAATCATTTGGAATTCAACCTTCTCTTAATATTTATATTGCGTACTAAATAAATATCATGTCAGTACAGTAAAGTAAAAGTAAACAAATCAGGGAAGTTTATGAATAAAGATGTAGTAATATTTATTACTACCTTGGTTCAACAAAGATTCAATAAAATAAAACTCTCCTATTTCCTCCTGAAATATAGCTTCCGGCCGTTATTATTATTACAATCGTGCGATAGTATAATGTCACAACTAAGTACATGACAATCTTCTTACGACTTCACCATACTGCCTTCGCGCGCCAAATGCACATCGCAAGCGGCGTAAAGAATACGGATTAAAACAACTTGTCACTGGTTCAAAATGTAGTTATGAATTTGGTTAACAATTTACTTAACTTGCCAAACTAAATTTGCAATAACTAGCACGGTGTTTAATAGACATATCCCAGTTTTTCGAGATAATCGCAACAACTGCCCGAGTTCCGTAGTTTTTCGATTACCACGGGAGAAGCACACGGCGAAAAACGGTAGGAAAGATAGCGTTGTAAACTAAGGTATAAACAAACCTCATATAGGGGTACCTACAAACTAGGACATTATAGTAGACACATGCGTAATGACCTCAATACCTACCCGACCGGATGGAATGCAATGTTTATATTTTTAAATGTAATTTTAGACCACAGTAACTATTGTATGAAACCACCTGACCAGAGTCGTTTGTCACGGCCGCCACTGCTCCGCCGCGCCGCCGGAACCGCCACGGTTCCAGGTTCCAGTCCTCGAACATCCGTCTGACATACACTTCATTTTTATGGAAGAAATCTGATGAAAAACGAATATACTCCATATTTTGCCCACTCCGCCAGTATACCGGTACAAAAAGTTGTTTTTTTGCACCGGTACAAAAGTACAAAAAGAGATGAAACGGATCTACCGCTTCATCACACAACTTGTTGCTTTCAGGTACTTATTATTAAACACTGTAAAACCAAACCCAAGCCTTTAAATCGACTTATTCATATTTAACTGGGTTTAAAGTTTGACATTGTGATCTAACAGGCTGTAAAAATTCCTTGTTTCTAAGTTTTCATACTAAAACGTTACAATTTGCTTTGAAATGTTTTAAAGGAGGCGGCGGAAAATATCGCGGCGCACCAAGTAAAGTGTGATGTACCCTCTCCGCCGCGCCGCCGCGTCGCCGCGTCGCCGCCGCCTCCCACCGGTATTGATGGATCACCTCCATCAAACACGCTTCTGACGTTTGGATTTCTCCGCGGTATTCGGTAATAAGGTGTACCATTATCTTGGCTACGGTGATTTGTCACCCCATTCAGACCGCATTGTTCTATTAAAGAGATTAATTATGATAGTCACAGGGCAGGGCTGCTGCTCGGTCCAAAGAGGTCGTCCTGGTGGATTGACATTCCAAACACGAAACTCGGTTTGTTTGCTTTGACGGAAAAACAAGCGGACGTGAGCGGGGTTGAACAGAGAACAACTAGGTGGTACTTGGCCCAGCGACAGGCTGCCCACTCACCAATACCCGAAATCTCACCGGAACACAGTACGTTTACAATGCAAACTTTAACAAAAGCAAATAATTCTGATTCTCATTAATTTAATTAAACGAATTATATTCGAACGTTTCAAGCTGACTTTCAACATTTCAAAGTTTTACCTCAATTAATTCAATTCCGATTGTATAATGTATTGTTGTACTTGCTCGCAACTTGAGCCAAACTCTGATATCAAGAGTTGGGTTTATTTATTTACCTCCCCACTGCTCGAGTACTGAAGTGCTCTGGAGGTGGAATTAAAGGAATTAATTTCGTAAAATTACCAGCGGGGTATGTTATTGTTCAATAAGGGCTCATTTTGGATCCTTTCATCTTTAAAATACCTCTGAAAATACACATGTATGCAGTACAGACCTTTTCTGGCTCTCAATAGCTAATCTTGAATCAAGCGAAATGCTAGAGATAAATATTATGTGGAGGGAACAGAATTTCTAATAAAGGTCTAACTAACACCACATTGTTTGATGAATTAGATCAAATAATTACACATACATTCAAAGGTGTCACATTACGTAGCGTAGCACATGATTTGAGATTCAAGTCGAATATTGGTATTAAACGCAACTCAATTATGTAAATTCTGGTAAGGCAAAGTTTCCACGGAAATGCAATGTATGTATATCTATCTGTATATAAACCTAGAATCCGTCGATCAACTATTAAATCACGTTGGTTCAACGATGATCATACGGAAGTAAATCACTTTCGTGTAGTACAGTCTATAAATATCTCAAACAACAAAGTATTTTGTAAGATAAAATCTTGTCACGCGGGCTTCTCGTTCCCACCTCTCCTCTCCACAAACTATTTCTAAGAGTGAGAACATAAACAGTTGACACTTTTATAACTTTTTTTAGTTGAATTCCACTGCTTGGTATATAAAAGCTTCTCCCAAGGGACTGACGATTGTGAGTAGTAAATAAAGATCCCCTACTCAGAAAGATTCCACTGTTCAAAGTGAAACTCTGCGAAAGGCGCCATAGGTCGAAAAAATAGTATTGGCACCTTAGAAATAAAATTACGTTAGGTCTTCTCTGCTTCCGGACAAAGGGCAGATTGCGCGAAAACTAGAAGTAATTTCACTTTTATATGTGTAAGGGTTCGATAGTAAAATCAGTGTTCCTTTTGTTCCTACACACTTTTCATCCGGTGGTTCCGCGGCCACATTCCTAAAATAATGCGAAAGCCGGTGATCCAATAGCGACGTGACCGTTATTCTCATCATCTGTTGGCGGGAGTGACAT
The DNA here is from genome assembly GCA_949987775.1 of Aproaerema taeniolella. Classification (NCBI taxonomy): domain Eukaryota; kingdom Metazoa; phylum Arthropoda; class Insecta; order Lepidoptera; family Gelechiidae; genus Aproaerema; species Aproaerema taeniolella. The sequence continues at coordinate 178,146 of OX465248.1, forward strand.
GTCAATCAGTCAGCGCCGCAAGCCGCGGTCGGAGTAGTCGGTCATCAATCGGCTGCCACCGGACGCGCGGCACGGCGACAGCACGATGGCGGCACGGTGGCGGCACTGGCGGTACGGCGGCAGAGCGGCCCGATCGTCTACACAGCTCATCGCGCGGCTGTTACGGAGTGGTCAGTAGGTACCGCAAATAAATATTTGCAGTGACCACTCGTGAATTCATCAGCCCTCCGTGTGATAGAATTCCCTTTTGTCCCTGAACTCCACAAAGGGGTAATTACTGTTGTGGTTACCGCTCCACGGGCATTGACCTCTGTTGAAATAAGTAGAGTTCACTGCCTATAAAAGACTAATAAAGAATCTACATATATACATACATTGCAACATAATTCCTAAGCAAAGAAAATGCAAACAAGATACACATCTCGAGTATACTTTTGTAGCTTCTCAAACATACCTCATTTGTATGAAAAATCGTGCAATACCCCTAGACTGTATTGATGTGTGTATTAGTTAGATTTCGTCGACGAATACCTAATGGACTTTGTAGTCAGAGTAGAACTTTCCAAATAAATATGTCGAACATGTAAATGGAAAACTTTTTGCCTTTTCCTTGCCTTATGTACTCGTATGTAGTACCGAACGATCCGCCATAGATGAGGTCACAAACTTATTTTGTAGGACGTGTTTTCCATTGAGACTGGAAAGTAAATTGTACGGCAGTCCGCAGATATACTCGCACATATAGCTCATAATTATAAAAGTAATTATTTAAAAGTGAGACTTCATTCCTCCATGACAGTTAAATGTGAAAAAGTAGCTTTGGTCTGCGTGTAAAATGGAGATAGAGTGTGGTCTGGATTAGCATACCGGATTAGTTTTTACGGGGCACACCGTACCGGCAAATTGGGGACGACAGGCTTCCATTAAATATGTATAGCTCTTTTGAAACAGGCAGATTTTAGTTCATATTTTTATATTATCATTTACGTTTGCATACCTCTCAATTGTATGCGTGTACGGTGTGCCCTCAGCTAAGTATCCACCTTTATTTCTTGTCTTGGTGATAAGGTTCAAATTAGAATTAACTTGGCCTTTAAACTTAGGCTCAAACCCTAATCAAAATATTTAAGGTATTTTGTAATAGGTTATTTTGTAGTTTTAAAAAGAGGTCTAGTGTCATGTAGTTTTTAATTGTTAGCGGTTTAGAAAACAATTATTTTCTTCTTCTATTGAATCATTTCTGTTGTTTGTTTAGATGTATCTGAGCCGGTACAGTTGGTGAGACACGCAATACAAAACACAGATCCTACAGTCAATGCAACCCTTTTTTCAGCCCATATACGTACCCACCGAGGGGCACGAACCCCTTACCTGGACAAAATGTGTCAATAATCATAACCCTGCTTTTTGCTTCGCCGTAGTTGGATAATAAAAAGTGCAGTCACACGAGACACGCTGGCATTGCGGGGAAGAGCGGGATGCGGGGCGCGGGGTGCGGGATGGTGGCCTCGTCGGAGCAGCTCGTAGGTCGTCTACTGACAGATAAATAAACTAAAGAAAATACCACTGCGAACTCAACTCAACCGGTCAAAACGGGCTCAGTGTTATGTCTGAACTAAAATAACAGTAACTGTGTTTATTGCATCTTTAGTTTACAACCGACTTACAATCTTTGTTTGTATAAATAATAATACATCAATCTTTACATTTTATACAATAGATAAGTGCCTTAAAAAGAAAGGTTGCAGTTTGCAATGCTACCTGCAGATATCTATTAATTTTCCCAGGATTTGAAATAATTAGTAAGAACTTTACAGGGTAAATTAGTTCTTACAGCTTTCCGCCCGCGGCTCGGCCCGCGTGGACTACAGGTTATATCGTGCTTAGCTGTGGGATAAAATGTAGCCTATGTCCTTTCCCATGGTCTAGTCTATCTCTGTACCACATAGAAATAGGTATAGCAGGAAAGCGTAGCAGACAGTCAGAGTAGTGATTATCAAATTAATATTATGCATGCCTTTCATGTGCCTAAATGTATTCAAAGATTCAGCCGACACCTCCAAATATCAACAAAACTGTCGTTCAATTGTGAGATGTCAGGCGGCGCGGCGGGTATACATTATTAAACCAGATTGGACTCACCTCAGCATCTCAGCGGACTCGGACGCCTCTGTAGGAGCTCCATTGTGTCGAAAAGACTTCAGAAAAGGCTAAAGATACCGACGACAACGGGCGGCCCGGCGCGAGCAGAGCTGTTCTCATTCTAATAATACAAGCAATGCAAAGTAGTGCTCACACTTCGCTTAACCTGAAACGAAATACTTTTAAGAAAATACAAATAGAGAATTTCTACAAAGAACACCTTTTAAGGAATACTTCTAAAAAAATAATAAAAGATGTTGCTCTGCTACAAAACAACAATGTAACTTTGACTTATTTTAAGTAACACCCTGGCATTACGGTCCGGAAGGGAATTTACTATGAAATAAAGCTATTTTTCACTATGTTTTATGTTCTGCTAATTGTATTGTATGTCTTTGTATGCAAATAAAGTATATTGTATTGTATGGTATTTCGTCTTTGAAAGCTACCGTAATAAACTCGGGAATTTATCTGTACACTTCTAGTTAAAATCAATATCTCCGAAAGTGTCCGATAGAGTCACGTAACTCCACACGTTACCTCCATTAATGTGCCTGTTAATAGACCCGACGTGTTATGTTTTAGAGGACCCGTGCTAAATTCATTACGTACACAGACCGTGACAGTTTAGAGTGTCCTTAAGGACCGAATTGGTAAATAAGATTAGTAGAAATAGTCAGGAATAAACAAATATTGCTAGACCAACTTAAAACAGTGTCGTAGAAAAAGTCAAGCAATGTGTACTTGTGTTGCATGTCACCCTGTTAACGCCTCATTTTAATAGATTTAGAAGAAGCTTTTGTTAAAAAAGGCATCCTGAAACCCACCCCGGTCCCCGGGGATAAAAACCGCCCACCAGATATTGTACGGTATGTCAGGGTCCGTCGCCTTGATGACGGACGGACGGTGTGACTGCAGGAACCGCCCGAACAATACTGTAGGTATATCTTTCTTTATGCAGTAAGCCACCCTCGACTACGTCTACGTGAAAAACTAACCTATTGTTACTCAGTAGTCAGATCACAATGTTTCGTACAGGTAAGTAAGACCTCAAATATATAAAACAAATCTACCTGTCTATCAAGGCAAATACATACAAAAGAGTAAAATATCCCATGGTGGGATTTCTTAGCTAGAGCAAAAGAAAGGAGAATTATTTATGCAGGGTCGGCATTTCCCACAATAGAATACAGCAAAACAGAATGTACGAAAACTTGGGTAAATGTATTCGCGGAACCGTCGGAAGATGGATAGATAGAAACATTTTATGAATACTTTTAGGTGAAGGTATAAGCAGTCGACATGATAATTTTGATTAATTAAATAAAATGTAGATACTCGTGCACTAAAAGTGTGCAAAGGCGGCCATTTGGGTAAACAACGACCGACCTCTTCTAGACAACCCAAGGCAAAAGACAACAAATGTCACCGGAAGTATGTAGAGAATTATTAAAAAAACAAAATACCCGACTGCACACTAAAAAATATTATTATGTCTTTATCCCGTGGGACTTTTAGGATAAAATGTATCCTATGACACTCCCGTAATCAAGACAAATCTAACGATACCTCATACATCAAAATCCATCAAGCCGTTTAGGCTACAGGAGGTCACAAAGGAAAAGACATACATACATACTTACATACACTCGAAAAACATTACCCTCCTTCTTTGGCAGTCGGGTAAAAAAGATACAGAAGAAATCATCTTAAAAGTAAGTAGGCCTGAGATGTACGAACGCAGCACACGACTAGTTGGCGCCCTCATGATCGCGGGCATCGCGGCTGAGTTGAAAGCGCGGAAGCGATAAGTACCCTCTGGACGTCGCCGGCTGGCCGGGGCGGGGGGGGAGGAGGGCCGCCGTATGCCGACCAGAATACTCTCTGTTTGCTTACGTTGACACTGATTGATCCTAATTGCCATTAACTCGCAAATTGATTGATCAACGCACTTTTGCATGTTTTCTCTGACTGACGACTGTTACAAATCCTCTGCTTGAAAGTGAGTAAATGTTTCCCTCAGACAAGGGCCGCAATTTTTCTGTGTAAAAATATTTTAATTCCCTTGGAGATCATTAATTTAGGAGCGTCGGTGCCGTCAGCGCCTGATTAAGGCAATAGAGGACCGGTAGGGCGGAGGGGGGGGCTGTGTCTAGCAGATCCAGCCCTCCTCCTCCTCAGTCCTTTACTTACTACGACTTTTTTTATAAAAATCACTACCTTGCTTTAAATTACACAATTTTTTCTCATGAAATAAACTTGGAAGTATTAAAATTTTACAAAATTGCTGTCTAAATATTAAGCATCTTTACGTCTGGGATGCAGTCTTCCCCCGGGAGTAATATTATTTAAAATGAGAAACTCTAAAAATGATTAAGCAAATGAAGGCTTTTTATTGACTTATTGGTCCTGTTTTTCTAACCTATTCTGATATTAAACATATTATAATAGGTTCTTACGACGACTTTTGTTTTAAATGAGTTTCTGATATTTCGACGCTGTTGCAAGTACCATGATCACGGATGAACTGGAGAACTGCGGGTAGCGTTAAGAGCAGACAAAATCGTCTACCCCCTTTCTTCCTTGTTCGTTTCTTCTGAATATCGGATACTCTTTTAAAACAAAAATCATGGTAGAGTATAATATGTTTAATACTAGTGAAAATAACCGCGAGAATCTTAAACAAATATCCAGTTTTATTTGCAGAAATATTTCATCTATCTGTAACCATTAGCACAATATTCGTTTTCCCTTTTATATTGTACACCTAGCCCTTAGTTTTTTACTGTGAAATTCATACACACACATACATACGTTCACGCCGATAATCCCTAACGGGGTAAGCAGAGCATCAGACACAAAAAGTGAATGTTATCAGATGGAACAAGAAAGATGGAGATGTTCATGGTTGAATATATAAAAATTATTATTATTAATACACACATCAACACGGTCTAGGGATATTTCACGATTTGTCATACAAAAGAGGTCTGTTTGAGAAGCTATAAAAGCATACTCAAGATACATGGAGGGCTATAATTTTCAGACGAGCAAGTGCTAAACCTGAATTTTCAATTCTAGTCAATAAATTTGGTTTTACTTGAAATTTTTTAAAACGTGACAGAAACGAAAACGAAAATGCACTTTTTGCCTGCTTTTTGTATGAAAAAAGTCGATTTTACGGAATTTTTTTTCCTTTTCATCACGTTTTTACAAATTTCAAGTAAAACGAAAGGAGAATGGGCAAATTGGTACAACCCTCCAATAGCGATGAGTTATATGTCCCTGGACAGGTCTTTTCAATTGGAACAATAGTTACTATGACAGCTAAGTTGTAATAGTTGTCCGTTCGGAGTTATAGGTACCTAAAGTTAAACAAATAAAAAAAAATATTTTGCAATTATTATCGTTTATTGGGGAAAATAACAATAATGACGTTGTAGATTACAGTATTCCATAATTATTTACAGAAATATAAAGGGATTACATTGCTTAGATCAAAAAAAAAAACACCTTATTTACCTTACATACTAATATATTATACAAATATTTTTTTTTACATTTACAAAATAGAGTCAATTACATTTTGATTGTTCACAGTTCGTCCACGATAACATCATTTAGGAACACTGCCGGTGCAATAAAGCCTTCATGAATTGCATGTCCTAAATACCAAATAATTGATATAATATGCGCGCATGTACCCATGGTACGCCGTCCTGACAAGCATGTACAGTAGTGTTGAACAATGTTGTTGCTGCCTTCGATTTGGTTACTTTTTATCAAAATGTAACAATAATAAGTTCTTGCCCGGACGTGTCTAGATTGAATGCGCCCACGCAGAAGCCACACTTCTTCATTAATTCCATAATCTGGCAGGTCATCCAGTTGATTTTCTCTGTATATCTCAATAAGGTATAAACCGTTATTAAGATGCTCCGCGCAGTATGATCTTGCCAGTTTTAGCTGGTATGTACCCAAAGCCAGTATCATTATCTGATTTAGGGTGAGCCTTGGGAAGTTTTCAATATTGTGGGCTTCCATCCGTTGAAAATCAACCCTTCGGCTATTCAGGCGCTTTCTCTCGACATATGTGTATAGAAGATTCGGTGAATCCAATGTTTCTCGTATATGACTCAGGAACTCTTCTGCATGTTCATTATCTGTTATCGGTACATGGAAGTGATTTATAATCGCTGCAGCAATTCTAAAGTTTTCGAACATATGCGGCAGTGCCCGATTAAAATATGATTGCCGTAACAGTTTATCATTACGTTTAAACCTGCCGTTCACAACTTCCACTACCCATCGGCACATTGTAATGGCTCGTGATTCGTTTGCCTGTTCCGTAGTGAGCTGGGATTCTCGACGGTCTTTTGTTGGTGGCACGTAATATTCATAACCCCAGGCTTCGATTGCATCCAAGCTGTCTCTGAACCCACGGTCCAAAATGAACACGTCATTTGGTTGAAGCAAATAATGTAAAGGGTGTTCTTCGTCATTCATGATATCCTGCATTATTTGCGCGTCAGTTTTTGTGGCAGCGTACGGCCCCAAAACATCAATAATATAACCATCTGACGATACAATCAAAAATGGCTTTAAAAGATTTCTAAACTTGTGGAGGCTATATGACAGCCGCTGGAATAAGAAGTTACTACTTTTATTGATGTAGACATATGTTCCATCACATATTAGAATTAGTTTGGTATTCTCTTCATTTCCAAAAAGGTTTTTTGGAATGACTAGGTTTCTGTCTAAAAGATTTCTTCTGTCAATGTGATCTAACCCCAAGTGAAGTATTACATATTCATTTGTAAGACATTCACGTGCAATGTTCAAATATCGTTCCAGTTTTCTCCTGGACATATTAAATAATGACGCAAGCCTTTCATCTGAATCTCCTGTACGAAGTTTTGTCAGGTATATACCTAATGCAGTTCTTGGATCTTTGCATCTTTCGCTGAGTGAAGGAGTTTGCTCCAAAATAGAATCGAATTGATCACCATCAAGTCCAACCCAGAAACGCATGTCTTCATTAGACATGGCACCTCTTACATTAAAATTGAACCTCGCTCCACGTGCAATGGTTGCTCGCAGTATGTCGCAAGCATCACTAAACTGGGCTCCAGTAAAATAATTAGTGGTATTGCAAAAATCTGGCAGCTCATCCCAGTTGTTTCCTTCGAGGTGTTCTCTACATACTCTTGCACCGTCGGGGATATACAACTTGTATTCGCACAACATGTGAACTTTTATAGCTTCTGGTATTCGGTGTCGTGTATCATTACCGCAGTTGGAAAAGATACAGTGCCCAGGAGTACTAGGTGCTCTTTTGTATTCAGGAGCGAAAACTTGGTGAACATTTTGTTCATCAGGATCATTGGCTTCTTCCACTTCCGGAACAACACCAGGTAGTCTAACGGCATTTTCAGCTCTCTGCCAACATCGATGACATACGCTTCGTGTGTTATCAAACACAATCTGGAAACAGTATAATTATTTCATTAAAATCGGATTATAATCAAAACCGTTTAAAGCAACATTGTTTAGAATACTATATTGGTTGCATTGATCGAAAACATTTTGGAGAATTATAGGGTTTTTACCGACTCGCTGCAGACGCGGTCATAAATCATTATCAGTGTTTCTATCTCGCTTCTACTTAGGGGTCTTATGGGCTGGCCTAGTTCCGCGTTGTTTTCATGTCGATAGTTAGTATCGATAGAAAATCATTTTTGCGAATATTGAGGTTAGTTAAAATTAAATGTAGAGTTATATTACTGAGACACTTATCTATTACTTTATGAAATGAATATACTAAGATATAACAATATATTTATAAATAAATAATGCAATATTTAAACAAAAAGTCAAAACATTAATGTATATTTTCGAACGTTACACAAATACAACATCGTTTCTTATGTTAATTAGACAACTATGATGGTTATTTAGTGGTCCTCATTACGTAGCAAGTAAGGGTATTTTGCTACCTGAGTCGATGACTCACACATATCGATACCGACGTTGCGCTGCTCCCAACCCTTTATCTGTTATGATTTATGACCGCGTCGGCAGCGAGTCAGTAAAAACCCTATAGTGTAACGTCAAAAAGTGTTTTGAACAATAATAGGTAGGTAACACGGCCACATCTGGCACAGTATAATGGCCAAAGTCTATTAAGATAGTAAAAGTAAACAAAAGTGTCGAGTTTAGGGTCTTGTCTCTGTTTAAGTGCAATAAAGTGTTTACATACATACATACTTCTCAGAAACAAAATACACTACGCGCATTAAAACCAAAGTCTGTTTTTCTCATGTCTATTCATTCAGTTTATTTATCTGTACACAAGGTAGGTACTTAGGTACATAAGACGCACCGTCAAATGTATATATTTATATCTCTAGAAATATGATAAAATACTCACCTCCAATACTGCATGTTGTTGGATGTATGCAGCAAACTCTGGTTGCGCTCTCGGAAGATTATCCGTTAAGACGTGTTGTTGATACCTTCCGCGGTAGAACCCTCGCCGACACATAACACAATTGCGAAAACCTTCCATTGGAGCACAATAGTCCGAGGTCCGATCAATAAGCAGTTCAATAATCCAGTGTGATAGCCAAGTTCAGAAAACAGATCAGAGCACAATGTCCATGTAAATAGCCGGGTCAACGTTATAAGCAGATATCAGTGTCCGAAAAGATTGCCAAGTCAAAGTCGTTAAGAAGTATTGCATAAACAAGAAACGTAACCCTCGCGCACAGTACCAATGAACGACTGTTACTTGACTTACCTGAGGGTCCCAAGTTAGAATACGGACACACCCCCGCCGGGGAGCGGGGGCGAGGTGCGCCCGCGGCTCGCCTCATACCACGACGGTACCCAAAACGCACAAACAAAAGAGATGCAGCTATTAAAAGTCATAAACCATGCTATTATTCTTTGAACTGGCCAGGCGGTACACCTAAAAGTGATTGTGTATACTGAAAATAATACTTACAATAATAAAAACAATGTTGCAATAAAAACTCGCTCATTGTATCGTAACAAATAGCGGCTATTGTTCAACAAAAAGCAAATCAATGTACGAATTACGAGGCACACCAACCAAATATTTATTTCAAAATCCCTTTTTGGAAATGGAGAAAACATTAAACTAATTCTAATGTGTGATGGAACACATGCAGCGGCTTCTCGGGACCTTGACCAGCTCATCGGTGCATCTTGTGTGAGGCCTACCCACTCTGTGTCTTGTCAATGGCTATATTCACGCTTATCGAACTTGCCCTAAGTATAAAAAAAATATTTGTATAAAATATATGTAAGGTAAATAAGTGTTTTTTTTTGGACCTAAGCAATGTAATTCCTTTATATTTCTATAAATAATTATGAAATACTGTAATCTACAACGAAATTATTGTTATTTTCCCCAATAAACGTTAATAATTGCAAAATTTTTTTTTTTTTTTTTATCTTTAGGTACCTATAACTCTGAACGGACAACTATTACAACATAGCTGTCTTAGTAACTATTGTTCCAATTGAAAAGACCTGTCCAGGGACATATAGCTCATCGCTATTGGAGGGTTGTACCAAGGTCCATACATTTTTGCCCATTGTCCTTTATTGAAAATTCAGGTTAAGCACTCGCTCGTCTCAAAATTATAGCGCTCCATGTATCTCGAGTATGCTTTTGTAGCTTCTCAAACAGACCTCTTTTGTATGAAAAACCATGCAATATCCCTAGAACATGTTGATGTGTATATTTACTTTATTACAACGCACTGGTTCGACAGAGATTTCTGCCACCCAATCCGACTTTTCAGTTAAAGTGGAGATTTTGACAACTCATTCGTCAATCCGTCCATCAAATCGGAGACCCCTCCTTACCTCCCGCGCCCTTCTCCCTTTTCCATCGCCGATTTGAAATACAGTTAATATTATTCTATTAGCCCTTTACTAACCTCCATAAATTCCCGAATCCGGAGTGATAACCATTGGAGTTGTAATCTGATGCCGTGCTGTAATATTATCTTTGGAACTAACTTCCAAGTTGTAAGTTCTACGGTGTAACTCTATCAGTTTACATCAACTTTATCATTCAACAACCGTCATTTTCAAAGGGTTGGCGCAGTCAGAACCATTGTGTAAAATTCTTGTGGTTTTTGGACGCTCTTTTAATATAAATTAAATATATTAAAAGTTACAGATACTTTGAAGGTCTCAGTTGGTGCGTTGTGTTTCGTAAGGATTGGTATGGGAGCCGCAAGTAGTTCAAAGCGTTTACGGTCTTACTTTGTGATAGGTATAGACATCTATATGTATAAGGGAAAAATTGGGTAAAATGGTCCCAAAATAAGTGGACTGATTACCCATCTGTGTCTGACGGGCGTCCCCCTCTTTAGATACAAATAATAAATCGTTAGATTATGTTTCAAACTAGTGAAAATAACCGCGAGAATCTTGAATAATTTTATTAAAGCTTGGAAACAAAGAGAGCCTTAGACTTTTACCTTCTATCAACATAAGCTTGACTGTAAGTTGTGACTGGCCGAGACCTGAACACTAGACCCATACTAAGTGGGACGGACGGGGCTCTACTTGTATATCGAGTTAGTTTTAATCTGGAACTCTATCTGAACTCGTGTTCGGTACATGGCCATCGGTTCGTTGTCCAAGTATAAATTTTATAATGAATACAATATTAAACAGTATATTTTAGTTGCACACAGGAATACACAATACAAAACATAGAACGCAGAACATACAACAAGCTTTGTACGTAGAATTATATTATCTTGAGCACAGTTTGAGAGTGGCGTGTGCGTGCTTTGGCGGAGCGGGCGGTGCTCAACTGCTCACACTATAGAATATAGAATAGAACCTGGTTCTCGGCACAAACCTCCTCGAGGTTAAGTAAACGCTGCGCCGCGCCGCCGTCGCCACAAGCTTTCAATTCCACCTTAACACGGCGCCGGTGAAATTAATTGCTCTAAAAGCAAGTTCGGCTACCGTATGCCGGCAGTGTTCACACGGCGATAAATCACGACGACACGTCCACAGTCCAGAATCGAGCCGGCCGGCGGCCCTTAAGACTCGCCCTAAATACTCGAACTAGTGCAGACTGCAGATCTTTAGCTGAGTAACGAATATCTCGAATTACGTGGATTTGCCGCTCGTGACCGGACTACGCCGAAATTGTTATTCATCCCGCAACTCCAATAAATATATAAGCCAATTAATTAAGGAACATTTTCCCGGCGAGTGCACTGACTACGCGTGTGACTCGATGACGGCGGCGGCGTGGGATTAAAATATTATTTCATAGAATATGGGCACCGAAGAAAACTAATTATCTGGAAAGTGAAAGCCGAAAGTAAATATACCTGCTTTCGTAGCTGGGTAACGCAGTCTAGTTACGAATATGGACGAAGGGATCAATTTTACCGCACACCAAAGCTACGCTGTTACAAAAATTACAAACGAAAGAAAGGTGCGACGAGATTAATTCTCAACGGAAACAGAAAATGGCGCACATAAATTTCAACACGAAAAAGGGAATTTTGCCCAGCAGTAACAATAATAAGTATGTGCATTGCGTACAGCAAGTGAATCCAGGTGTCGCCACACTATTCCAGGCAACAGCGGTGGGGGGGGGGGCGAAGAATTGCTGGATGTTGCGAACAAATTGTCGTCATTACGGGAGGCTCGGCGTAATTTTGTTTAAATTAATGTTAACCCACCTCTTAACGAGTGCGGGCGAAGGAGCGAATTGTTTAATTGTGCTCACGTACACCTTCCTCCGCGGCGATCCCTCGGCCGCTGTCAGTGTCGCGTCGCCCTGCCTGCCTCGGCTCTGGACGTTTCACCATTTTGTCACCATTTTATCATTTCTAGTTGTCAAAACTAGAAAAGATACAAAAAAACTTAAGGAATTATTTTATTCACAGTATACATACACCTACAAAGATTGTAGAAGATGACAAGACGTGGCTTTTTAACAAAAAACTTAATGAATTAGCAATTTAGTGAGTGACATGTAAATAATGTATTGTATATTTTTCTAACATAAAGAACAAACGATAGTTGAACGTTAGTATAATCAACAGATGTTGATGTGATGTGCCGACTCCGAGGGACAGCGCTCCGCTCGTATCCTGATATAAAATTTTATGAAACATCAACTACGTAATATATAGGTGGTATAAAACAGTACTAAAATATTAATTGCTTGTTATTTCCAGTTTTTTACGTCTCATTTGGAAAGAAAACAAGCACTTTATGCCAAAGGCACTTATTGATGGAGATGACAACGAAATCATATCTTCTGACGCTTAATTATAGGTATGTTGAGCTTTTAAATGAGTAGTGGGGTGGTAGGTGCTGAAAGGCCTCATAAGCAATGCTGTATTGCGCTCTATGTTATAGCATGGAAAATGGCGCATCGTCTATCCTCAAACTAAAACAAAATGACTAAGTTACACAATATTATGAGAACTTGTATTCAGCCCACATAAAAAAACACCCGTGTGTACACATATTCTCCTTTTCCCGGATAGGAGAAACTTGAAATGTACCTACAAAAGAAAGTTTAAAAGTTCGTTTGCAGAGCCGACCGACTCATTTCATTAGTCATTAATTGCAGTGAGGCTAATTACACTCTGCGTGTCTGCACTTCAGCTGAACATGAACATTCCTAGGAGGGGGGAACGGGGGAATCGGGATGAAAGGGGTCGTCCATTAATCACGAGAGGTATGTATGTATGTATGTAAGTCCTTTATTGTACAACAAAATTAAAATCGAATCGAATCGAATTGTTATTTTTTTTATTAATAATTTTAAAAAGTTCTTAAAATCGAATATCAATATACTTAGAGCACCGTAGGTAATAAAAAACAAGAGCGTGTCGGGCCACGCGCATTGTAGGGTTCCGTAGTAACATGCTTAAAATATAAAGCTGGCTTCTTAATTCTACGAGCATATTGTCATAGTCGATGTTAAAATTCCAAAATACTATTGCATCAAAAACAAATGTATTAAAAAGTTGGTAGTTTCAGAAATAAGTGTAGTTTTGGCCTAAATATAACAGAATGGAAGTACTTATTTAATTTTTTTTTGTTTATTTTTTTTTGTTTTTGACTTTTTTGTATTTTTTAATAATTTAATAGGTTTTCGGGGATGCTTATTATTTTTTTAATAATTAATAAGCATCCCCGAAAACCTATTAAACGACACCTGGAATGTCAATATCAATATCAGCTTGGCTTTCGGCTCGCCTCACTTTTAGCGTGGAACCTTGTATGGTAGCCATTTTGGATTAGGGTACACTTCGTCGTAAATGCTCGTGAATATTCCACATTTTTTTTCATTATAAAAATTAATGTTTCCAAAACGGATTGCAGAATTGTTGAATTGCTGAACCCCTTCTATTTTTTAAAAAGCTATCCTAGATAACCCACTCGATGATATCGGCGAGAAAAAAAAATCCATCGCGTGTATGGGATACACCCGAAAAACATTTTCTCCACCATTTTATTTTTTAGATCCGTCAGCGCAATCAATATGTATGACCATGCCAAATTTTAGCTCTGTAGTACCAAGGATCTAATATCAGTAAATATATTCTTATTAATCCCAACAACGTTCGGCACTTGGTCGACTATTACTCGCAAGCTTGAAGAGCTAACTTATGTGTGATAGTTTTCCTTTTAATTTCTTTGTATATTCTATCACCGTGAATTTTTCCACATTTCTAAAAACAATCGTTTTGCTGGTAGAGGGGGACACTTGTTTTTAACAAAAAATTTCACTTTATAAATTAATTTTTCGCAAACGGAGTGCTGAATCGAAAAACGTTCTTAGTAAACCTCTTCTATCTTTTAAAAAGCGATCCTAAAACATCTCACTCGATGATATCGGCGAGAAAAAAAAAATCCATTGCCCTTTCACGTGTATGGGAAACATCCGAAAAAAATTTTTGTTTTTCACCATTTTATTTTTTCAATCTATTGGCTCAATTAATATGTATGACCATGCCAAATTTCAGCTCTGTAGTACCAAGGATCTAATATTAGTAAAATATTCTTATTAATCCCAACTAAGTTTGGCACTTGGTCGACTATTACTCGCAAACTTGAAGAGCCATCTTATGTGTGATAGTATTCCTTTTAATTTCGTTGTATATACTACCACCGTGAATTTTTTAACATTTTTAGAAACAACCATTTAGCTGGTAGAGGGGGGACACTTTCACTTTAATAATTATTTTTTCGCAAACGGAGTGCTGAATCGAAAAACGTTCTTAGTAAACCCCTTTTGTCTTTTAAAAAGCTGTCCAATGATACCCCATTTGATGATATAGGCGAGAAAAAAAATCATCGCCCTTTCACGACTATGGGAGACACCCGAAAAAAATTTTTTTTCTAAGATTTTACTCTACAGTTCTGACGGCGTAGTTTATATGTATGACCATGCCAAATTTCAGCTCTGTAGTACTTAGGGTTTCTTAAGAAACCCGCGGACAGACGGACATGGCGAAACTATAAGGGTTCGTAGATTACTACGGAACCCTAAAAAACAGGCAGGCATTAGATATCGGCGCGCATTGAAAGAAAAATTAAATACAAGGGATATCTCACTATACAACCCCCTTCCTCCTTGTGATAGTTCGTGGTTTTTTACAAACCCCCTCCCCCCCCCTTTCGAGCCTCACGTGATTAATAGACGACCCTAAACGCGGAACCCTCAAGCTTCAGCACCCGCTAGCGACTAGCTAGACTGGATGATAAAATCTGTAGATAGAAATATAATCCAGTAACCTTGTCGCCTGAAAGTAGTAAGCGTCAAATCCGGTAGTTCTGATTTTTTGCAGACTTGTTCATGATATGGGCCCAATGAATAATCCAAGTTTGTGACCTCGTGCGCCGAACGCAACTTTGTCTTAAATCGAAAAAACCGCGAAAATTTCGGATCTTTTTCATATTTATAGTTTATAATTGTAACCCTAAAGGACTAGTTTTTCATGATACTGTCTCGAGACGTTTTTAGAGTAGTCTAAATTCACAGTATGAGTTTAGTATTGTATCTGTAGACCCAATAGTTTTCGAGATTAAGTCTTTCAAAGTTTAGAATTTTTTTGAACTTCGCAATTTTTCCCAATATTTTAAAATCCACCTTGAAATATTGATTCAACCTGTAATCTTAAATGAGAAGCAAGTTTGTAGTAGTGGACGGAGGGAATTAATCTACTTCACAAAGTTGTGAGGCCTCGAAGCTCATCATTTGGTTCTGTAGCTGACAGATACAATACAGCACATTACTGCTCACTATGGCTCATAGTTTTCGATGGTTGCCCCACAGATGCTGTACGGGAAAACACAGATATGAGACTGGTATTGTCTCTGTAGACCCAATTAAGGTCTACAGAGACAGTACTAGTCTCATATCTGTGTTTCATATTGTAGTCTCATATTGTAGCAAATTTGTATAAAGTTACTAGATTAAAAGATAAGTCGGAGCAAAGGCCCGCCGCCGCCGCCGCGCTGCCGCTTCCCGCGCCCTGGGACTGTTTGCTTGCGATGCGAAGGGCCGGGGTCCGGAGGGTACAAGACGGTGTTTGTCGACCGTAACTACGTGTATGCAAATAATAATACACTTTGTTGACAAGAAATCTCCAATAAATGTAGGTAACATTTAATAGATCCTGACCTGAGAGCAATTCTCTACCTTTCTGACGTAGCGTTCCCACTTAATTCCTATGTCCTTACTAGTTATCCTCCCGCGACTTCGTGCGCGTGGAAAAGTAGCCTAAGCCACTTTCGGGGTCCTTAATTATTTTTCTGTTGCGGCGTGAAGACATTAAAAATAAACAAACAATAAACTTTTAAATTAAATATTTATTTATGTGTAAAAAAACTAAAAACTTAGCCTCATTACAGGAAAAGTTATAATGTAAGAACGCATCAAATGTATAAGGCGAACAGTTAATCAATTAACATACATACACTAACGCCTATATCCCTATCGGGGTAGGCAGAACGGTGGTCATAGAACCACCAGATGCCACGTTTGACAAATACAGTGAGGGTCATTAACTGGAACATTTGCCCAGTGGTGAAAAGTTGTCAGCCTTTCCCCCACAATACAGCATAGCCCTCGTTCTATTTCTTGGCGTTCTATTTTAGATTAGCGTTTACGTTAATCAATTAACGCTAAATGAAACAGTTTATACAGGGCTTTAGGTATCTCTCTTTCAATTGAGTTCCTATACAAACTTCATCAGCATATTATAGCGCATCTTGTATGGGAGATCAATTTTTTTTTTCATATTTTGACCTATGTTCCTTGGGGAAGTTGTTCAGTTTCATGGACTGATTAACTAGCCGAGAGGTTGAAAGAGAGACACTTAAAGCCCTGTATATGTGTAAGTAGGGAAATAATTTAAGATCACAATAAGATTCTAGAATTTCTCTTAGAAATAGATTTAAGGAAATAGATATTTTGACTTTTGCATCCCAACCCCTCCTAATATTATAATGCGAAAGTGACTCTGTCTGTCCTGTCTGTTACGCTTTCACGCTAAACTATTGAACCGATTTCTATGAATATGATGTTTATGATACAGAGATAGGCTAGCTAGAGCTTGGGAAAGGACATAGGCTACCTTTTATCGCGAAAGAAAGGCTTGAAGGGGTTGAAACAGGAGATGTTTCTATGAAAGTTGGTCATTGTCGAAGATAAAACCATGAAACTTGGTATTTAGGCGCTTTTGTAACAGCGTTTTTGAAATTTCAACCTGTATTCGTATGGGGATGTATAAGTATAAAAAGCTGCCCAGGGTAACCATTGTACTCGGACGAAGTCGCGGGCAAAAGCGAGTATACATACTTTTTATCTTTAATATGTAAAGAAAAATGAACAACTAAGAAAAATATTGATAGACACAATGTAAATACTAGAACTAAACATAAACTGGATTTACTAGACAGTGAGTCTCAACAAAGTCACAAACTCTTTTATGGGTCAATGTAAAAGCTTCTATATAATAAAATTTCCAGTATTGAAAACTTACCTTTGAAAAATTTTAAGACAATATTCATCAACCAAAAAATTTGTAAAAAGGGCTATTTTAGAATTTCTGTTTACTTATTAAACAAGTAACCATGGGAATAAATTGCTCAGCTCCAGAATTATTCAGTTATTAATTCAATTAAATTTTGAAAATAAGGAAATTTATACGATTGAGGTAAAAGAGCAACCCTCGGAGTGCCTATTCTTGGAAGACTGCACCTTTGCGAATAGGCGTAAAGTTAAAAATGTCAATGTAATTCACTATTTTGACTTATTTTAAGTAACATGTTGAATGTTCTATCTACGACATAAACAGACATAAAGCTATTTTTGACTATTGCCACTTGGTGAAACTCCAGATAAAAAAATGTAAACAATGAAACCGTTAACTGCTCGTAAAATCTAAAAACATAGTTATAACCCTAAAGATAATGTGAATCGAAACCGGTCAGTATAGAGAATAAGTAATCGTAAGTAAATGTGAAAGTACCAATTATATTTTTCATATTTATAATATTATTAAGGATTTGCTTAGACTGTCCCATTCACCAGATTGCTCAAGTCCATCGTCTTGAAGATTCTGTTGGATGAATCCTAGCAACCTTCCACGAGATGTCTTCTTTGAGAAGCTTGGAGGATAAAGTAGTATTTGTAAACTTGGCGATGCATTAAAGATCTAGGAAAATATGTCATTGCGGACAATGAGTACATTACTTACGTCGCATATGTAGGAGGAAATGTGATTGAACGGGATCGCGAGATGTCGTCGGATTGTGTACAAAGAAGCAGACATCAATTAATAGGGCTTTCTGTGAATAAGAGCGTGCTTTATTAGATAGAAAACCCATTTATTTACCAAAACAGCCGATCGTGAAGCCGATTTCGACGGGTCGCGTCGACATCAATAAGTATATCAATTTTATACCTAGGTACACTGCTTCTCTGTGCAGTGTGGTTGTAAATGACGGTAAGCCAAATTCAGTAATTGTGATGATTATTTTTGAAACAATAGAATTCCAATTCGCATACGAATTGATAAAATTTGTATGCGATTCTCATGCGAATCTTGTCAATTCGTATGCGAATTGGAATTCTGTCGTTTCAGAAATAAGGTCTCCAGATCATCGATGGTACTCGTGGTCCTACTGAACTAGGGCTTATTATTAGTATCGATAATTTAGTACCTACTTATCGCTATTTAATTATTTCGAATAAAAAAATGGAATTCACGGAACAGCATGCGCCATCTAGCATTTGGGTAGGTATTTACAAACCGAGTATAGTTTAGCCGAGGCAAGCCGAGGAGGTTGGATGCCTCGGACTGCTAGCATCGGATCGTTCGCGTTGTTAGCATCTCTTGCTACAGCAATTACGCTAGATGTCGCTAGTGCTTCAATTACGGTCGTAGACAGAGAAAAAAAGATTACGGTTTACGTTTACGGCTCGGTTTCAAGCGCTTTCAACCAACTTTCTCTGTGTGAACCGCTCATTCTTTCATCAATCATTCATGTTGTTTTACTCCCGCCCAGGCCATAAATATTTTAAAAAAATCAAATTTACTCCCGCCCGCTCACTCACACCGGTCACGTCGGTGTCGGTCAGTCAAAAAATTTCTACCGGTAGGTGTGGACGGGTTATGCAAAAAAAACACAATATTTATTTGAAATATAACATTCTTTTAAAAGAAGAATTTCGCTTAACTGGTGTAGTGCGATTGTGAATTTGTGTGTGTTATAAGTGCATAATATACAGGTTACGAGTAGGGAGCTCGATGGGAACTACTCCGCTTCGCGTGTGATCTAGGCCGAAAACGGTGAATGCACGTCGCCGCAAGCTGACGCATTTTTCACTTTTTCGGAGTGGTGATACTCTTGGTTTTGTACGTCGGATGGCTCTCCGGTAACAAGCAGCGGCTGCCGGGTCCCCATCCTGCTCGGTGGAGGTCCATGGACTTGTAGCAGGTGAGTGCAGCGGAGGACTGCACAGCATGCACCGCCGCGCCGGGACCTGCCCTGCCATCACACATCACCCTATCAACAATGCTTCTTGCACTGATAGCAATGTATTTGATTTGCCCCTTTAAACAAGTATCGCCATAGCTCCGAAGCTGCGTGTACAAAGCATCAGTGTAGTGTAGTCCATTAGGCAACACACTACACTCAACCGCTCGTATTTCGATGTAATACCAAGTCACATAAATTGCAGTTAATGAATATTTTTGTGAATTAAATTTGAAGAGAGCCTTGATAAAGTATTGTGAACTCCAGCTAAACAATAGTAAGGCTGATACACACCTGTTTAGACATTTGACATCTGACAAATCTCTAAACAAACACCTATACAATCACATTTTCTTTTATTTAAAACAATTACCTGTTTGCAGACAGCTATAAGAGCTAAGCAATGCTTACATACTGGCCTTCTCAGGGTTCTATCACTAAAGTTAAAAGTTAATTAAAAAATAAACCCAAGGCAAACTATGATCGTGATCATTCACCAACATATTATTAATCTGCATCAGCGTTTCCAGCAAGAATGAAAACTATTTTCAGTAAATGATTGATCAAAGGGAAAATTGCCCCTATCTAGGTTCAAGACATCGTTGTACAAATGGCTTCTAGAACACCGTTTTTATTCTGTTAAAGAATTTCTATAATACAAGGGGTAGTTTTTGACATTGTACTTTTATTCATTTGGATTTTGACATTTAAAATTAAAAACATGACATGTAATTAATTACCAATTTTTATTGTAATATTTGATGGGATATTGACATAAGTAATTAATTTTTGACATGCGTAAATTGTTTTGACATCCTGTATTTTACTTATTTTGCTTTGACTAATTTTAGTGTTCAATTGTGCTATAATTAATATGTTTTAATTTATTTTGTAATATTTGCATGCTGAATATTTATCGGCTAAGCATGTTGGCCTCAGTTTATATGAATTGTAACATCTTTATACCATGTTTATTGCAAATAAATAACTATGAACTATGAAAAACTCGCTCTTCTATGCATAAGAAATAGTCAATGGCTCTCTGAACTTAGTAACCTGAGCTCCCATTTCTGCATTTAGACCCTAAGGCGGTCCATCACTGAGCTTAATGTAGATAGTCTAAGTGAATAAGCAGTGCAGTAGATAGTTGCTATTGCTTGTGTGTATGTGTGTGCAGCCCCCGCCCGGCCTCCGCCCCCCGCCCCTCGTGTCAACGGGCACCATGATGGTGGAGACAATGCTCGAGTCCTCGCCAGACTTTGGTGAGTCCAACTTAGTTATTTCTTTTAGACAAAACTCTAGCTACCTACAAGTGTGGAATAAACTGAAGGCCTGATGTAACAATAAGTAGGTATATCTCTTTCCAAATCAACTTTTCACACACCCAAATTACTAATATTTTATTTCCATGTATCAAATCAGTTTTATATTAACAACAATAACACCATGTTTTCTGTACAACAAACTTTTTTTGTCTGCAGTTTCTTTATTATGTATAGAGGCCAGCGCATCAGGTTACCCCATTTTCATTGCAAAACCGGTCATTATCTTAACAGCACAGAGTGCAAGCATGTAGTAACCTGAAGTGTCGCCCTCTGTACCCTGTACCTATGCAAAATGTTCATAAAGTTCATAACATATTTTTTTGTAAAAATTGCCTAATTTGTTTTGAAATCATAATTTTCATTAACTTGTAATTTGTCTGAAAAATTACAATGAAGTAGTACTCGTTATTTAGTCATGTGGTTAGAATCTTATCAATAAAATAGATTAAAGTAATCAATATAAAATTACCACACTAAGCAAAAGGAAGAAGAATAATTTCTTTGCCCTTCCCAAAAACTTAAACTTTTGGGCAGATTAGAATTTAAAATTGATATAAGCTTTATCTACAAAGAAAAATAAGTTTTTTTTTAAATGTTATTGCACATTAACAAAATCAATAAACATCAATAAATACATCAAGAGTAGTTGAAGTACATATTGTTTCATGTTTGCCTCTCTTAATTTATTTAGATTTATAGTTAAAATTAGAAAATAAGAAAATTTGTAATGCGATTAAAAAGAACAACCGATAACCGTGTGGTGATCGGTTGAGAATAACACCACCCCATCTCTTTCCGTGGGTGTCGTAAGAGGCGACTAAGGAAAAACAAATAAGACCTGCCTCCTAGTAATCCATCCCAGGCAACGACACTTCATTTTTTTCTGAATCTGAGGTGTCGTCCTATGGTCTCATGCGGTGTGGTAGGCTTTGTAAAGGGCCGTCTGGTTCGCGACCACCCTCCTACCGAAGTCCGACGCCAAACAGCTTGCTGTGTTCCGTCGGTGCGTGGGAGTACCAGTGCCTTTATAGGCATTTTCTGGGTTAACTCGCTCCATCGTCGACCTCATCTTTGACCTTATGGTCAAGATTGAGGTCAAGAGTTAACCCATCTTATAATAAATAAATAAAATAAAATAAGAACACCCTCAGAGTTTCTTGCCTATTCTTCTCTGGAGAAGACTTCACCTTTGCGAATAGGCGTAGAGTCAGTAGGGTCAAAGAACAAATGTGTATGTATGTATTTAATGTAATTTTGACTTATTTTTAGTAACATCCTTAATTTTCTATAAAATAAAAATATTTTGAGTGAGTTTAACTTAGCATAGGAGGTAAAACTTATTGAATCGGCGCTCAGTTTACAACAAATACATCAAGAGTAGTTTAAGTACATAATGTTTTATGTATGCCCCTCTTAAGCATAGGAGGTAAAACTTATTGAATCGGTGCTCATTTTATAGTGTCAACTTATTCAAAAATGTTTACAAGGTGCTTAAGTAATCTTTATGCCAATTAAGTTATGTTATAATGTTTGCTGAAACCGTTATACAAATTATAAATAAATATTTGGAATAAGCAATTCAAACTTGTTTTGATGTGTTAAAGATTTTGTATAAATAACTTTATCTCGCTCACCTAATTCACTTTTGTAGTTAGCTAATGGTTTGTTATTGATTTGGTCTTACTTAGCTTCTGGTTTGCAAAACTATTGATTGAATCAATTTATGATTGATTGTGCTTGCCTACACACATTGTAGCCAAATTAGTTAAAATGTTTGCATATGATAGGAAAAATAGAAATATATTTATTTACTTAGAACATAGTTTCCTAATAATAAAGCACAAAGTGGTGTGAGTCTTGAGAACCAGAATTGAAAAAGCGAGATTTGTGGTCGATCGGTAATTTTCCGGTGTTCGTTTAGTCAGTTACGCTTTCTCCGAAGGTTTCGTAAAATGTTCGATGTCCTATGATCGGTGATTAGCTGCGGTCACAGCCAGATGTAGACTTCTTCATGTTTTCTGTCCCCACCCGCGGTCCTACCGACCTCGCCGTCGTACGGACCGGACCGGACGAATATTGGGAGATGCGCGCGCGGTGCTCGTACACACGCGCAAGTTCTTGAGATCCCTACAAATTCAGATCGCGCCTTGCTGTTCTCCTGTGTCTCTGTTGTATGCTCTTTCTAGGGCTCGTCTGGTCACATATTTATTTATTTATTTCGTACATGCAAAACTTAATGACTATATAACAAAACCGTGTTTGAAAGCCAGAGACAAGCGACTCAAAGCAATAACTATTTCGGATAGTTTGTCGTCTTCCCTTGCTTCTGTTCACTTCGCTTGTAAATTTTTCTCGTGTCCCTTTATTTCTCCAGATAGATTTCTAGGCAAACTTCGACTAAAAGCAAAATCCCGTCATTGAAGTCCCACAGCGAAACATGCTGCGCAAAATTCCTAAAGCGACGAATTTTTTTACTGAGGACACGAAGTCTGTGTATATTAAATCTGTCCCGCCTTCCGATCGGGTTCAATACCATCTGGCATGGCTGTACGCTCCGGTTCGTAATCAAAGTCAAAAATAGCTTCATTTCATAGAACATGCAGTATGTTACTCACTGCCGTACTCAGAGACGTCAATTAAAGATAAGGAGTAATTAAATGTCATGCTATCCTTGTTTATATCAACAAGACTGAAAGAGACAACATCAGAGTTTAATAGTACTTAACTTTAATTGACGTCTCTGAGTACGGCAGTTAAAATAAGTCAAAGTAGTGTTACATTAGCATTTTAACTTGGTGCCTATTTGCAAAGGTGCAGTCTGCTCCAGAGAACAATAATAGGCAAGAAATTCCAAGGGTTGCGCTATTTAACTTAATCATACACTGTACCACCACATTTATTACTGTACTGTATTTACTGTACCCATTTATTGCAAATAAAGAATATTTCATTTCATTTCATACTTTCCTTATTTTTAACCGACTTCAAAAAAAAGGAGGAGGTTCTCAATTCGGGTGTTTTTTTTTATTATTTATTTTTATTTTATTTTTTATGTTTGTTACCTCAAAACTCCGTCATTTGTAAACCGATTTCAAAATTTTTTTTTAGTTCGGAAGCATCTACTTCCAGATTGGTCCCATAAATTTTTTATCGAAATCGCTTCAGTAGTTTAGGTCAAAAAAAAAGACTGAAACGGTCATATATGTGGATGATAATAGGTCATCAATGTAAACGAAGCAAAAACGAAGTAGCTCCCTGAGACTTTTAAGTTGTTTTTTGGGGCTCCTTTGTGGGGATCTACCGTTTAGTGACCGGTAGCGTATGTTACCACCACACATCTTCCCTGCTGTCTGGTAATCGGTTGATAATATCACCCACCACCCCATATTTTTCATGCCATCTGGCGATCGGTTTGAGAATTGTACTACCCCGTATCTTTCTTGCCATAAAACTTTTATCGTCACTTCTCACGTCCCAACATCATCAAGCACATGTCTATTCCAGATTGCTACTTTACTACACCGGAGACCTAAAAAAGCCTATCCAATTATAATAGGAGACTCTAACGCACACATAGGCATTAACTTTACAAAAATAATGTAAAAGGACCGGGAACAACCTCTATCACAAAACAGCAATTTAAACGGTTATTTGCTTCTAAGCTTCTTACAACAGCACGATTTAAAACTAAGTAATACTTGGAGAAGGCCCTCGTGCTGGACTACTTACTTGGTTTCGTGGAAACCAACATTCGCAAAATCATATTCTATCAAGTGTTAAGAAACCCGTATTTTTCAACTACGTTGTAGGAGAAAAAGGAAAACTAATAAACACAGATCACAAATTACTTTGGGGATCGATAGAAACCCCAGCTTTCTTACTTCAAACACCAAGATACTGCAATTAATATGGCATTTAACTATAAGAAATGCTACTAGGTATATGAACTTTTACAAAGGAAATTTGTACAACACAAATTCCAAGGACTGATAGCCAACAAGAGTCAAATACTTCCGCTCACACCCATTCAGACAAATTAGAAGTTTCCAATTGGAATGCTAGCCGGACTGATATTTACAACATACTCAAAGAAGCAGCTCAAGAACTACTCATGAAACCAACTCCGAGATCCTGCGAAAATTGCAAGTCTTATATAAATTCCTCTCGATTTACCATATTCCGCTATGAATTCACCTATTTACTGTTTTATCCGTAACCACTACTTACTCGTGAACATAGCTTTAAAAGATTATTTCACCCTTTTTGAAGGCGGGTCAATTTTTTTGTTAAAAAAATATTTTTATAATTCAATTGACTAATATCTGTCAACTCTGGAGCTGAGCAATTTATTCCCATGGTTGCTTGGTTTAATAAATAATCAGAAATTCTA
>OX465248.1:203278-292019 GCA_949987775.1 Aproaerema taeniolella
AAATAATCAGAAAACCGAACGAGCGAGGCGAGACCGTAGGCCGAGGTGAGCCTCGTATAGGGTGAGGCTGAAGGCCGAACCCCGCGGAGGGCGAAGCCCGGAGCGTCAACCCCCTCAATCCAAGATGGCCGCCATATAAGTTTAGATTCTAAAGGTGAGGCGAGGCCGTATGCCGAGGCGAGCTGCTTATAGAGCGAGGCCGAAGGCCGAGCTCCACGTAAGGCGAAGCCCGAAGCATCACCAAGCGTCTTACCCGCCGACTGCCTTTCGAAAATTTCATAGGTATCCGCCATCTTGGATTTTAGTTGTGGGTTGTGAGAATCGTGACGCGAAGGGTGAAGCCCCACCAAAAATCCAAGATGGCGGATATGAAATTTTCGGGCATGCTGACAAGGGTATCGTTTAATAGGTTTTCGGGGGTTCTGGTTCCGGAAATGACAAATATTTTGATATCCAAGATGGAAGACGTTTACATTTTTGAAAAAACTGTCATGGGTGTAGTTTAATGGGTTTTAGGGGGTGCTAATTCCGAATACGACATCTATTTTGAAATCCAAGATGGCGGACATGCATTATTTGTAAAAATCTGTCATGGATGACATTTAATAGGTTTTCGGGGGTGCTTATTCCAACATTGACATCCATTTTGAAATCTAATACGGCACGGCAGCCGTGAAAAAAAAACCTTTTTAAATTGCAACGAGGGCATTTCCCTCCCCACAGCGCTTCCCTCCCCGCACCGCGTCAAACTTAGCTTTATTATCAAATTGCCCAATTGTCACGAAGCAATATAATAATGACCGGGCAATATGATAAATAATGAAGTTTAAATAGTAATTAATCACTTTGCCCGCTAAAGCCAGGCATTGTTAATAATGCCCGCATTAATCACTTAGTCCATAACATGTACATAACATACATTTTATTTTATACCAAATTAAATTCTATTGTGTGTATTGTGTGTTCTATTGTGGGACTGTCCATTCGTGCAGCGCGCCGGTTATCTTTGCGCAGGAACAAACTATGCAGAGTAAGTTTGCCAGTTCCAACTTCACCCTGAAAACTGTCTCCGAGAGGTATGACTCGCGCATCATGTGCCATCGGGCCGAGGTGCTTGCTAAGAGCAATGAGAAATAGTCATGTCGATTCCCGGTCGGGGCAAACATTTGTTTTGTTTTGGGATCTGATTATGTTCTTTTTTTCATTTTGTGATCGTGCTGTAATCTGTCTTTTATACTAATACACTAGTATTAGCCACTAGGCTCTGTGAGCTGTCAACATCGACCTCAGGAGTCAACATTTTCCGAAATACCTGAAATATGTTATTATTTACGTTTTCAACCCCCCATGGCTGCGCCATTTTGGAAGATACCAGAAGAAAATAAACAAAAAAATGCATGGTTAATATATATATAATCTGACAAAAATAAATAATAAGGGAGCTCCCGCAAGTAATTAAGTAGCTCTTAATTCTTATTGAGACGAGTGTGTGACTTGGGTGAGGACGGGTTACCTCTGCATCATCCCTTGGTCTCTTGAGTGTGTCGCCGGCGTGCGCGGGCAGCGGGGCGGGCTCCGGGCACACGCGCTGAGCGAGACCGAAGTCCACCAGCAAGTACCTGGAAGTACCACAACTACGTCAACGCAGGCGGTGGACACTATCGTGAAACACACGGTCGATATTTTTATTTTAACTCTGTGCTTCAACAGTGATTAACAATGATACTATTAGCAAAATATTTGTAATTTTTTTCGTTTTCATACTGTTTTATTTGATCCCTTTGATCATTGGCAACCATTTTGAGGAGTGCTCGTAGCCTAGTGATTTTAACCGATTAAGTAACGTAGTCAGAGGTAGGGAACACGATAGGTGACCAAAGTGACAATTTATCACGAGCGTTTCCGTGCCTCGGAGGGCACGACAGAGATGTCGGTTACGGCTCTTGTCGATTGACTAGTCTTTGAAACCGAGTCAGAGGCCATTGTGCTGTGCGGTTTGAAAACTTTGACACCAGGGTTAACCAAGTTCGCCACACAATTGACTATACCTACACGATAAGAAGATTTTGAGAAGAGTCCGATTTTGAGATAAAGCTTTTTAATAGATGCGCACATAGATAGCGAACAAAAAAAATAGTGTGTGACCTCCTGTTCTGTCGGTCGTAGAGGAAGTTGCTGGGCTTGACGTCGCGGTGGATGACCCCGAACGAGTGCACGTGCTGCAGCGCCCGCAGCAGCGCGCGCATGTAGCTCGCCAGCTCCGCCCCGTCCATCTCGCACACGTACTCCTGCGCGTGCGCGTGCGCAACCACCACACAACATCACTTACAATTCTAATTATACTTTTTATCAAAGGATTTTTCGACAAAAATAAAATTAATTCAATCATTAATGTAAAAATTTATCTTAGTATTTTTAAAACGCTTACCCGCGTGAGGGATATTCACAAATAATTTTTAGGGAAAGAAAAATATTCGGCGCGAATGGGACTTGAACCCGCGATCCCAGGATCAGATCTCCTGGTTCAGATCTCGTGGGTTCGAGTCCCATTCGAGCCCAATTTTTTTTCCCTAAAACATATTTTTGAAAATTTATCTTTCTTAAAACTTTGCAAAAAATGAAACCCTGAATTTGACCATCATTTTAAATTATTTTTCAGTGGAATTTTCCTCAGGAATTTTTTTATTATGTTTTTCAAATATTTTCCTTTAAACTAAAACTATAATAACAGTTTAAAAAAAAGCCAGCATTGTACATACATCGCATTCTAATAGTAGCGTGGCGGGGGAGACTTTGCAGTACATTGTACGGCGCCAAAGTAGGTGAAATAGAAAAAAAATATTTTATAGAACATTCAGGATGCCACTTAAAACAAGTCAAGGTTACATGAAATACATACAAACAAACATTAAAGGATTTAAATACATACATACACATTCGTTCTATTTACCCTAATGACTACGCCTATTCGCAAAGGTGCAGTCTTCCCCAGAGAAGAACAGGCAAGAAACTCTGAGGGTGCTCTTTTTAATCGCATTACAAATTTTCTTATTTTCTAATTTTAACCAATTTTGAAATAACTCTAGAGCTGAGCAGTTCATTCCCATGGCTGCTTGTCAGTTAGGTAATCAGAAATTTTGTAATATCCCTTTTTGCAAAGTTTTTGTTTAATTACTGTCTTAAATTTGTCTAAAGCTAAATTTTGAATGCACATGGGAATCTTATTTTAGAAATATATACCATAAAAGAGTTCAAAAACCTGACGTTTACATTGTGCCTATCGCTATTTTTCTTAAACAAATGTTCATTTTTCTTCACATATAAAAGATTGTCGCATATATATTGGGATGCAAAAGTCAGAATATCTATTTCTTTGAATATTTGTCTGAGAGACATTCTAGGTCTCATTTGATAAACAGCCCTTTTCTGCAGAACAAAGATCTTATTGATATCCACAGCATTACCCCACAGTAAAATGCCATATGACATTAGGTAAATAACGAAAACTTCTTAACTAGATGTTTTAGAGAAAAAAATTATACTTATAATAACTAATCCTAATTAAGGTTAGATTGCACAATTTAAGCACATATTTGCTAAACTGTCCCTTACAGGGTGTAATGTTGTTGTAATTTATTACTGTTACTTACTACTGTAAGTAACAGTAATAAATTAAATAGTATTAAAAAGTATTAAATAGTAAAAGTAAATAGTAAATAGTATTAGTATTTACAAAAAAGTAAATAGTATTAGTAAATAGTATTAGTTTAGTATTTACTAATACTATTTAACTACTTACATACTACTTTCAATTCTGAATGGAATAGCACACTTTGATGTCAGAAGCCAAGACCCACTGGTTAAGCCAGCAAAGTAAATAAGTAAACAGGGTGTTTAAAAAATACCCAGTAAAAAGAAAATTCAAAAGAAAGTTTCATACATATAATTTACATGGCATACTTGACATATTTGAAATAGAGCTGTGCATTAATCAATTTTTGTTAATTTTGCCTTTTTTAATAGGCTACTTTTGAAACAGTTGTATACTATTCAATATAAATTGCAAAACATCCTATAAAAATAGTAGTACAAGTAAAGTTACAGAATTAACACTATTTTACAATGCATGTACCTGCCAGAATACTTACTGAAAATTTCCTATGAGGTATATATGGCATTACAAAAACTATGGTGTCTAAATGACGAAGGCAGAGATCCACTCCTATCACATTATGTTTGCCACTGAAATACATCAAAAAATAGACATTACATTACACACAAGAAAACAAGAGCTTCATTTCAAATACAAAACAAAATCACTGATTAGTGCTTGCTTTGCATTGTGTAATATTCACTAAATATGGAATAAACATTCACTTTATTTAATTTTTAGGTTCTTGGTTTGCCAAAATACATGTAGAATTGAATAGAATTACATTTAATTCCAGACAGACAACACATTGGCTTATGTGATTTATTTCATACTAGCTCACCGTTCAGGACTTCATTCCCATGGGATTTCAGAAAAATTAGGTAGCCTATGTTACTCAGGGATAATGTAGTATTATAATGGTATAAGATTTTTTTTAATCAGTCCAATAGTTTCGGAGCCTATTCAATGCAAACAAACAAATCTTTTCTCTTTATAAAATGAGTGCAGATACCCTATTAATAATGAATATACCCTATGTCCTGCAGACAGCGCAGCTCGTGCTCGACGCGCGCGGGGTGCGCGGTGGGCACGAGGTGCTTGATGGCGAACCAGCGCCGCTGCGCCTCGGGGAGCGCCGCGTGCCGCCGCAGCGAGCCCAGGTACACCGAGCTGAACGTGCCCTCGCCTATCTTCCGGTGCACGCTGAACATCTTGTCCAGCTTCGGCAGCCGCTGCAGCAACTCCTTTATCTGTTGCTCTGCAACACAGACGGTCATAACGGTCAAAAATTGTTGGTCTACTGATTTAGAGGTTATTTTTTATGAGATCACGAAACGGGCACATGAAGTGTATTTAAAATTTAAAACTCACTTTCTGCCTCTTCCTTAGAGCAGGTAGATTGATCTCCATTTTTCCTATTTCCATTATCACGATTCCAATCATTTTTACGGGTCTGTAAAACTTCTTTTTGCACTTTAGCTTCGATACCCCTAATTCTAGACATGACTTATGGATGATAAAAGTTCATCAAATTAATAACACTTTTCATATTCCTAACTTAAGAAACTGAAAAATTGCTGAAGAAAAGAAATGAAAAATGAATTTGAAAAACAAAATAACAAGAGCAAAATGACAATCAAATGGCAGCAAAATAATGTTTTTTTACTGAATTTCCAGCTTGGATTCAAGTCCATCCTTGCAAATTGAATGAATGGTAAATGATTCTTCGTCAGCCACAAACACGAACAGCGCGCATATACATAAAAATTGGAAAAAACCGCGTGGCTCAAAACGAGGTAGGGAAATATTTAAATCACTGCGTCTTCTTTGGCGGGAACTCCGTGAATGGATGCTATGAAGAGTAAATTTTCGTTCTCTACATTAAATTAAAGAGTTTTTCAATGTTTAATAGTGATTACCTATTGTGCAGTAAACTAACTTTAAATAGTGTCATGATAAAACAATTCACATGAAATACAACAATATATCTGCTCCATTTGATACCGTAAACAAAACCAAAACATTTTCGGCTTACGAAAACAATAGGATCTTATACATACGGGGGGCTACCGTCTAAGCGAAGCTGACGCTGGGTGAACGAATGGATGTTGTCGATTGCTTCTTTATAAGGAGACCTTAATGGGCGGGAATTTAAACCGATAGGCGCAATTGTCGAAAAGAAATTTTTAAAAATTGTTTTTTCATAGTTTGCATTATAGTTTAGATTATTGTATATAGTAAAGTTTGTGTAAAAGTGATTGTGTAAAAAGTGATATGGTCGGAAACGAGGGCGGGGGAGGCAATTCCCCGGCCCACCCCAACAAAAGGCCTAGGCCTCAGGACAAGGGAGGTAGTATGGACGCAAGTAGCGGCGGCGGTGAGGACAAATCGATTTATTTGCCTTATTTTAAACCTAATTATAAAAGACTATACCCGGAAAACTCTATAAATGTCAACTTTAAAGTGTTTGTGGAGAGTAGTGCTGGTGAAAAGTTGGGTAACAAAAGCCCGATATATCTGAACCATATTTTCACTACAGACGTTAAAGGTGTTATCTCGATACAAAGAGTAAACGCAAACAAAATTGCAGTGATTTTCAAGCAGTATAACACGGCCAACAATTTTCTCACCAACACGGCTTTTCTAGAAAAATATACTTTGAAAGCTTACATTCCAGCAGCTCAAATTGAGAAAACCGGTATCATCAGGTTTGTGCCGGCAAACATTTCAAATAAAGAACTTTACTCGAAACTTTCATCAACATACGAGATTATTGCAGTGAGACGTTTCACAAAGAAAGTCGGTCAGGAACGAGTGCCTTTACAGACAGTAAGTGTTAC
Source organism: Aproaerema taeniolella (assembly GCA_949987775.1). Taxonomy (NCBI): domain Eukaryota; kingdom Metazoa; phylum Arthropoda; class Insecta; order Lepidoptera; family Gelechiidae; genus Aproaerema; species Aproaerema taeniolella. Next base: position 209,771 of record OX465248.1, read on the forward strand.
TTTTCTATCCAATTCCTTGCCAGAAGAGGTACACTATGACCTCTTCTCATACAGGGTATTTGACTACATACCTCCATTACTGCAATGTTTTAAATGTTTCAAATATAACCACTCGGCCAAAGTTTGCAACGGTAGGCAGCGCTGCAGTTGTTGTGCCGGTGATCATTCATACAAGGACTGTGACAAACCCGATGAGCTCTGCTGCGTTAACTGCAGTGGACCTCATTTGGCAATATCCAAAATGTGCCCAATTAAGATAAAGAAATTAGCCGAGAAAAAGAACAAAATTACATACTCCAGCGTTGCTGCTACAAAACTCCAAATGAACGAGGAAAACTTTCCTCCTCTTGTAAATACAAACAAAACTGTTGTAAATAAAAATTTAATTAATAAACCCACTTAAAAAAAAAATGTAAATATTAATACAAAAAATGAAGATACAATTGCACCCAAGCCTACAATACAAAAATCTTTGTCTGTCAGCGACATCAAAACACAACTACTTAATAATAACGACTTAGCTATGGCTGTTGTTCGCACTTTGGTCGATCTGGCGAACAAAGGTGATGAAACCCCAATCACCACCTCAACCATTAAAGACATGCTTTTTAAAAACCTTAATTAATAATTATGGATAGTATTATAATAACTCCTACCCACATTCGTTTAGCACAATTTAACATAGAAAGTTTTTATAGTAAAAAACCTTTGCTCATTAAATTTTTGCAAGAAAAAAATATTGATATTTGTCTCCTAAATGAAACCTGGATTAAAGACAGTAGACCTTTTTCTAATATTCCACGCTATAATATGTATTTTAAAAATGCTAATAACGATCACGGAGGTGTAGCAATTTTAATTAAAAACTCATTTAAACACCATTCTATTCACACTAGATTTTATCAAGATATTCAAAATGTAGCTATATCATTGGAGACTGAAAGAGGCCCCATATCTATTCTATGTGTTTATAGCCCACCTGCTAGTGGACACATTAGAATACAAAGATTACAAAATATTATTAGGGATCTACCCAAACCTATAATTGTATCAGGAGATTTTAACGCTCACCATATCGCTTTTGGTTGTATCGCTACCAAAGGTCGTGGTAACGACATGTATGAAGTTATAGATAATTCTGATATGTGTATTTTAAATACTGGTGCGCCTACTACTGTAACTCGTCCAAATAGAAATCCCTCAGCTATTGATATCACATTTGTTAGTCCAGAGCTCGCACCACTGTGCGAATGGTCTGTTCATGATGACGCTATGGGAAGCTATCATCTACCTACTATAACTGATCTAACTATTTCTCCAATTAGATATCAATATAATGAACCGGTTGATAAATTTATTTATAATAAAGCGGATTGGAAGAAGTTCCATGACCTTTCAAAATCAATCTTTGAAAACCTAATAATGGATGATGATAGAGACCCTAGTCAATTATACAACGATTTTTGCGATAGGCTTGAAGAGTTAAAACTAGCATGTATTCCAAAATTTACCAAAAGCTCATCTACCTTACTGAGACCACCATGCGTTTGGTGGAATGAAGTGTGTCAGAACAGCGTTATTAGATCATATGAGGCCCTTAAGGCTTACAGACGGGATCCTACAATGGAAAATTACATTACGTATAAGAAACTAGACGCCTTAAAGAAACGCACTTTATCTGAGCAAAGAAAAGACAGCTGGAGGAACGTATGTGCTTCCTTTAGCCGAACCACTCCAATTAGTAAAGTCTGTAATTATATTAAAATGTTTAAAGGTACATTTTCTAGATCTAAAAATAAATCTGATGAATTCATTTCACCACTCCTAAGTAAATTGTCAGATAATAATGGTGGCTCTAGTGATATTGATGAAAGTTTATTTCTCTTAAATAACAATTTAGACAAGTCTAAATCTCTCCTAAATGCTTTTACGTGGCAGGAATTTTTGTTGAGTCTTGAATCGAGGAGAGACACTACCCCAGGCCTCGACGACATACCATATTTGTTAATAAAAAAGCTGCATGTTTCAGGACAAAAATTTTTATTGAAAATCTTCAATATTCTTTGGAAAAACTTAATTATACCCAAGTCTTGGAAAACACAATGTGTCATTCCAATATTGAAGCCTGAGAAACCCCCTAATGATCCAAATTCTTATCGTCCAATTTCATTATCTTCATGCATCGGAAAATTATTTGAAAATATGATTAAAAATAGATTAGATTGGTTTGCTGAAGTTAATAATCTGATTCCACATATTCAATTTGGATTCCGACGAGGTGAAAGTTGTGCAGACAGTTTCATCTCACTCGTTCATGACCTGAAACATGCAAAAAATAATAATTTAAGTGCTGTTTGTACATTTTTAGATGTTCAAGGAGCTTTCGACAATGTTGATCCAGGGGTACTAGTTAAAATTTTGATTGAATTAGGATTGCCTGGTAAACTGTGTAAATGGTTGTACATATTTTTAACTAATAGGACTTTGTACATAAAACACAATAACATTTTGCATGGCCCCAGAATGGTGTCTAAAGGCACCATGCAAGGTGCTACCTTATCACCTCTTTTATATAATTTGTACACTTGTCAAATTTTAAAATATGTAAATAATAACAATGTAAATATCCTTCAATTTGCTGATGATGTAGTCATTTATAATGTAAATATTAATCTAGATACAGCAAAACATTTAAATAATATTGCCCTTGATGAATTAAACTCTTTTTATAACGGCAAACTTAAATTAAATATTAATGCAAGTAAGAGTTCAGCCCTTATATTAAGTAAATCTTCTTCTAATATTAGTATCAAATATAATAATAATTCTATCAACGAAGTTGATCATAAAAAGTTTTTGGGTGTAATTATTGACAATAAACTAACTTTTGAAAAACATGTAAATCACATTTCTAAGAATTGTCTAAAAGGATTAAATATTATGAGATGTTTGGCTGGAATTTCTTGGGGCGCTAATTCTGTAGTTCTGAGTCTACTTTATAAATCTTTAGTACGTAGTCATTTTGATTACAGTCAAATGGCTTATATGAATAGTGTACATGTTCACAAACTTGATAAACTGCAAAATAAAGCATTGAGGATAATCTCTGGAGCCATGTGCTCAACACCCATCAGGGCGTTAGAAGTTGAAACCAACATTATGCCTTTATCAATAAGGAGGTTAGATTTGACCATGAGATACTTTTTAAAATTGTTATCGTCTAAGAACAGTTTTGTTATTAACAAAATTATTCGTGGTCCTATTAACGCCAGAGATGAGCTTGTTAGAGCAAACAACTTAAGTTTAGGTATCATTCCAGAGTTATCAGAGGTGCTTTCTTATGCATATCACAAATACCAAAATATAATTTTAAACTATTCTCATTGGCCCTGTTATAGTGGTTCATACAAAAGTAAATTATTGGAAGTTGAAGTTTGTAATAACATAGTAAAAGATAATTTTGACTTTATGGAATATATAGATGGTATACCTAGTGTTTATAAGTTATATACAGATGGCAGTAAAAGTGAGGAATGGGTTCGCAGTGCAATCTACGACCCAGTTAAAAATTTCATGCAAAGTTATAGGTTAAGTAATACATGTACTATTTTCACAGCAGAAACTTATGCTGTTTTTAGAGCATTACAATACATTAAAACTGTAAATAATAGCGATAATTTTATAGTGTTTACTGATTCTTTAAGTTTAATTCATTGTCTTAAAAAGTTACAATTTAGTTATAAGCAGAATTATTTAATTTACTCAATAAGAGAACTTCTTTACTTTTTTGAGCTAAAGAAGGTTAGGATTTCCTTTAAGTGGATTCCATCGCATAAAAACATTTTAGGAAATGAAGTTGTGGATAGGATAGCGTATCATGGCACCAATGAAATTGATGTATGTTCTGTTGTTAAGATTCCAATGACCGACTTTCATCATACAATCAGATTGGAAATGAGACAGCTATGGAAGGAAGTTTGGAAATTAGATCAGCAGACTAAAGGAAAGTGGTATGGTTCGTTGCAAACTGATTTACCTGCTAAGCCGTGGTATGCGCATGTGAGATATAAATATGCCAGCCGTGATTTTATCACAACAATAAACAGATTGAGATTTGGCCATCATAAGACACCTGCACACCTCGCAAGACTTAAAATTATTCAAAATAATAACTGCCCGCACTGCAGCAGTAATGACGTTTGTGACATTGAACATTTGTTTTTTACGTGCCGTCAGTTTTCAATAGAAAGACTAGTGCTTGCAAGTGAAACTAGTGAATTTGTGCAAATTAATTCCTCCCGCCGCTTAGAAGAATTGCTACTTAACAGTAACTGTCTGTTTCCTCTATATAATTTTGTAAAGAACACTATTAAGAACTTATAAAATGTGAAATTAAATCAAGTAGTCTAATACAAAATAGGACTTGGCTTAAAGGACTCGTATCCAGGCCATAAATCTTCAAAAAAAAAAAAAAAAAAAAAGGAGACCTTAATTAATGATATGAACCAAACACAGCAATGTACATCATTCCATTCGTTCAATCAGCATCAACTTCGCTTAGGTGGTAGCCCCCACGCTCACGCCCATAATCCCTAAAGGGGTAGGCAGAGCATCAGTGGTTCTAGAACCACTAGATGTCACGTTTGACATGTAGGATCTTATACTGCAGAAGAAATATATGGAAGACGTAGCTGTTTCGATATAGATTCCTTTGCTTTTCCCGAAAAACTAGCAATATTTTATTAGACAGTCGGGGGGGATACCACCTAAGCGAAGTTGATGCTGATTGAACGAATGGAATTGACAACATTCCATTCGCAGCAATTGACAACATTCCATTCGTTCACCCAGCGTCAGCTTCGCTTAGATCAGAGGTTCCCAAACTTATTTCGTCTAACGCCCACTTTGAAAATCAGTTATTTTGCAGCGCCCCCCATTTTTTTCACATTAAAAACCTCAAAAACATATTCGTCTTATACCTGAAGTTAATTAAACTTTAGTTTAATAAAACCTACATATTTTTTTTATATCTTTCATTTTATTTATTTTAAATCCGAATTCTGCCACCGGACACCTGTATATTCAAAACTAGACTTTTCTTACCAGAGGCAGAGAGCCATAATAACGGAACTTTGCAATATTAACAACAATAGATATACCTATTTTTTATACGTGTCGTCTGAGGTGGGGACCTCACCTTCGACACATGAAGACACGAATATTTTTCAGTGTTTGATACCTAGGTATTACTAGGTATCAAACAAGCGTTGTGAACGCATTAAAAATAATAATGTTTTAATTTATTTTTAGTTTATATTTATACAATAAAACAGGATAATATGAACTAATAAATGGATGTTGAGTAGTAGGAGGATTTTAATTTCAGTGAATTTTAAAATATGAAGTAGCTGAAGTTACAAATCTCCCATCGCCCCCTGAAATCACATCAGCGCACCCCAATTTTTTCTGAAGCCCTTACCACCCCCCTCTAGGCCTCCAGCGCCCACAAGGGGGCGTTATCGCCCACTTTGGGAAACACTGGCTTAGATGGTAGCCCCCGGATCAAATGGGGTCTTTGGCGGGAACTCGGCGTGAGCGGTTGCTTTGTCAATTGAATTTCCGTTTTCTGCGTGAAAAAGTTGGTTAATGTGTAATAGTGATAGTGTATTATGCAGTAAATTGACTAAAATTCGTGTAGTGTTGAAAAATTCAAGTGATAACAGTGTTTCTGCTCCGTTTGGTACCGACAAAGATCCTCGCGGTTGTGCTTCTCGCCGCCAGTTTTCGTAATACAGACGCTATCCGTGGGGCTACCATCTAAACGAAGCTGACGCTGGGTGAACGAACGGAATGTTGACGATTGCTTCTTTATAAGGAGACCTTGATTAATGATATGAACCAAACACAGCAATGTACATCATTCCATTCGTTCAATCAGCATCAACTTCACTTAGGTGGTAGCCCCCCTGGTTTTATGTTGTATAGGGCTTAGGTTAAGTTGAAGAAAGAAGATTTTTCACTGAAGACATGGCTGTATGGACATAGTTTCCTTTGCCTGTCCCGAAAACGAGTCTTTGGCGGGAACTCGGCGTGAGCGGTTGCTTTGTCAATTGAATTTTCGTTTTCTGCGTGAAAAAGTTGTATAATGTGTAATAGTGATAGTGTATTGTGCAGTGAATTTACTAAAATTCGTGTAGTGATGAAAAATTCAAGTGATAACAGTGTTTCTGCTCCGTTTGGTACCGACAAAGATCCTCGCGGTTGTGCTTCTCGCCGCCAGTTTTCGTAAAACAGACGCTATCCGGTTTTACGCAGAACATGAGGAGCTTAGGGCTTAGGTTAAGTTCAAGAAAGAAGTTTTTTCACTGAAGACATGGCTGTATGGACATAGTTTCCTTTGCCTTTCCCGAAAGGGATAAACTTAACAAAAAAAAAAAAACAAAAAAAAAAACGGATCAAATGTCAATAACAGCTGATTTCAAGCTGATTTTTTTCGGGTAGTTGTATGTCTATGCTGATTTTGACGGCGATATCTTGAAAAATAAGAAATACTTATCAATTTATTTTATCCATCGTATTTGATCTACTGTAAGGAAGGACCTGAAAATAGTAATTGACGGGAAAATCTATTGTATTGCAGTTTGCTATTATTAAAATACACCTAAGTCAATGAACATGTTCGGTAGATTAAATTTTAGGTGCATAACCCCTATCAGAAGTGTAAGTATTTCTGTCTTGATTATTTTTTCACACGTATTATACGCCGCGTGCTCACAGTAACAACATGACCCTTTGACCAACAATTTTAAATATTATAATACTTGTATCACAGGCAAATTATGTGACGAAACCACCGAAACCAGAGATACCTAAGAACCCGCTAGAGAGCGTGTACTCTGCGCCAGCGCAGAAGAGTAACGGCAGAGTGTACGATAGAAAGCCATTCAAGCTGAGCCTGCAGGAAGGCAAGACTTACAGTTGGTGTTTGTGCGGCTACTCCAAGAGCCAGCCACTTTGCGATGGCACACACAGAGATATCTACCTTAAGATTACTCAAAGGTACCTTCTTTTTAATTTTGTTATCACATGAATTTATTTAATAAAGTTCATACATTATCAGTATCTAAAAAACAAGATTTATAGTACAACAATTAAAATACACTAACCTTAACAGTGTAGATACCAACCCTTTGTCAATGGATCTTGGTGCTGAGTGTTAGATAAAACACCACTGGCTTTTTTAAAATTACATATCATATACCTTTACTGTTTTATTTTCAGGCCAATCAGATTCACAGTAGAAAAGACCAAGGATTACTGGCTTTGCAACTGTAAACAGACCAAAAACAGGCCCTTCTGTGATGGGACCCACAAACAAAAAGAAATACAAGAGGCCACCTCAATTAAAGTATAGGAAAATAGATAAACTGTAATCAATGTCAATTTTGTAACGAGGTCAGTACATCAGGTTACAAAAAGCTTTGAACTTATAGTGTGTTTTTATTATTATTAAAGCTTCACATGCTTTTTGAACACATGGTGTACAAGATTTGTATCGCACGTAGCGTAAACAAGCACGTGACGGGTTAATAATAATAAACGGTTATACACCAAGAACAGTTTTGCATTAAAAAATGATGTAACCTGATGCATCGGGCTCTGTACTGTACATGGGTAAATGTGTAAAGAATTAGCTTAGAATGTTAGAATAACCCATTTCAATTGAATTGTATATCTAAGAAGTGTGATTTGATACTTGCAAGATAATTTTTTTTTGTTAATTAAACACAATTAATCAAATTGGTATACTTAAGTAATAGTTTTATTATCATCTACCTTATTTACGTTATTTGAAAAAAAAATATAGATACTGAAAGAGAACAAGACGTGGAAAAAACCTATTTGTGAGACATTAAATTCTATTTGGACTTCGGTGATTACACTTACTCAACTTGATGTGCGGCCCTATGTATGTACATAGGCCGCACATAAAGTTACCCACGTATGCATTCTTTGCTGTTGCGATAAGAACGGTTTTTGAATAAATCGGGGTAACTAGAAATACTAGAATGGTTTTTATTTCCTGTGTGAAATCCAATCAATGGCTGCGTGAGCTAAGTGCCTTATGCCTTTCCAAAAAAAAAAACTTGATGATGATTGATCGCGTCAGTGTTGCCATATATACGGATTTGTCCGTATTTGTACGGATTTTGCAAGTTCAATACGGATGAATCAAGATTACGGATTTTTATACGGATTTGCTCTAAACACAGAATTAGCTTCAAAAGGACCCCGTTTTCGAGCCTTCTTTACCTAATTTTGACCAATTTCTTCACAACGCTGGTGAGTTTGCTCCACTGTTGTGCAGCAGTACACCAAAATTTCTTCAATTAAGACGAAACTAAGAAATAAATTATGAATCTTACTCGACGATAACGGACCCGCTACTACTAAACAAATTTCAGGGAAATTACCCTCTTTTGATTTAAATCTTGACTCAAAAATGTTACGTTGAATTTTTATACGGAATTCATACGGAATTTCAATAAAAACAGAAATACGGATTTTATACGGATTTTAGTAATGAAAATACAGATTTCACGTCTACTTCATGTGGCAACACTGGATCGCGTTGTGCTGGGATTTACGCTCCCCATATATAAGTTACTCTATGGATTTACGTATTTTTGTAACGATTTTATAAAGTACAACATTTTTGTTAGTTATTTCTAACCGTCTAGTTAGAACTCTGAGTGGCAGGTGATATTGTCTTCAAAGTACAAAGTAATTGCCGTTACTTATTGACCCGTTACAGCCTCAGCTCACTGGGCACTCGTACAAAGCCTGCCTAACTATATGCAGTGATTACATACTCCTTCCTCAAGCGAGCAACCAGTCCACCAGTTGATAGGCTGACGCGGCCGGCGACGGTCGTTTTGAGAGACTGCGAGCTGCTAGACGGTAGCCATGAGCGAGCCGGTGAAACTGTTCACGCGCGAGGAGCTGAAGAGCCGTAATAAGCGATCGGATGCAGTGCTCATCATCCACAATGGCGTGTACGACGTCACCAAGTTCCTTGACGAGGTGAGCCCACATTACCTATCACTCGAAGCCTTGGGTCAAAGGTTATTGTTACCTACTGTAACACAAATTGGGCTGCCCCTTTTCCGACACGCCGACCGATACTTACATATCTATTTTGTGCTAATTCATAGACTTATCTTCAGAGCCCCTTCCAATTTATTTGATTGTGATTGACACTTACTTACCTACATTGATTTTTAAAACACAGTTGTAAAATAACCTGTAAACTTGTTATTAAATTGATTACAGTGCACTTGTAGAATTGCACATCATGGACCTAAATTTTCTTTATAAGTCTTAATTAATTTATTGTGGAACTTAAATTCAAATGAAAAACAAATAGTTTTGAACCCTTTACAGTTAATATATTTTATTGATTTTATTGATTACTAGAGAATGCCCGGGACTTTGTTTCCGAGAGATTTTAGTAAGAGACTTACTTATTCCTTGCCTACGTTATGAAAGGAACCTTTGGGTCTTTCAGTTTTCTAGGTTTCAAGGGTTATGCTGGGCGTTGATGAGTTAGTGAGTCAGAACCTACATTTTCATATACACTCGGCTTCAAAAAAATCGCAAGTCCGTAAAAATAGGCTTTAAGCACTGTTAATCCTTAAGACAAGCAGTTATTCGTAGCATCATTTGAGAGCCCTATAAAAACTCTTTAAAAAAATATACATTTCATTTGATTAAAGAAAAAGCTTGACACTTTAAGTCACTGTGAATGACAATGGAACTGATTCTCCTCTTCAAATTTTGTTTGTATTGTTTTGTTTTTTGGGTATAAAAGGGTCGATACAGCTTATTGGGGGATAAATTTGCTACCAACAGTCGAAGAAGACACAGAAGAATATCTTTCATCAGAAAAACGTCCTTGAAGATGGACACTACTGCTTCTGAAGCCGCCCAAGTTATCGCACTACTGCAATCAGGACTACGTCAGTGTGATGTTGCTCGGCAACTTGAGTCGCTTTTCTGTTCGAAGAGTGTACCAGCGGTTCCTGCAGACCGGTGGCTTTGTCCGAAGGCGTGGGTCTGGTAGAAATCGCTGCACTTCTGCGAGAGATGACCGATTCGTCGTATCGAAGTCTTTGAGAAATCGGTTCTCTAATGCTGTTGAGTTGCAACAGCAGCTTCAAGCAGTTCGTAGAAGGGTCGTGAGTGTCTCTACAGTTAGAAGAAGACTAAAGGAGAGAAATATTGTGGCTAGAAGACCTGCCACGGGTCCAAAATTAACCGCAGCGCATCGGCGAGCACGCCTGCAATTTGCTCGCGCCCACGTCAATTGGACCATGGACCAATGGAGAGCTGTTCTCTTCTCAGACGAAATGAGAGTGTGCCTTTTCTGCAACGATAGACGCAAAAGAGTATACAGAAGACAATGGGAACGTTTTGCCCAAGCCTGCATCCAAGAGACGGTAGAATACGGGGGCGGTTCCTGCATGTTGTGGGGCGGCATATCTGCCGACGGCAAAACTGAACTTTCTTGCGTCTCTCGGACCGGCGGTGCTCGCGGGCAAGGGTCGATGACTGCTCACCGGTACATCACAGAGATCCTGGAAGAACATGTGGTCCCATATGCTGGATTTATTGGCGACGGGTTCACATTAATGCACGATAACGCTCGCGCGCACACTGCTGGAATTGTGCAGGGCTACCTTCAAGAGGTTGGGATCCCTGTCATGCAGTGGCCAGCGAGAAGTCCAGATCTGAACCCGATAGAGCACCTCTGGGACCAGCTGAAACGCAAGGTTAGATCCCGTGATCCCGCTCCCGCGACTCTTCAGGAGCTCCAAGACGCCGTTATTGAGGAATGGGACAGAATCCCTCAAGAAGAGGTCCTAAAGTTGGTGCGATCCATGAGGGAGCGCATGGAACACGTCATTAGGGCTAGAGGGGGTAACACTAGGTTTTAGGTTAGTTTTAAGCAACTTTGTTTTGAAAAATTTATCAGATTTCATTAGGGTTTTTTAAGGATTTTTATTGTTTTGTAAATTTTTCTCAGTTCCAATAAAAAACATTGAATGAATTATTGTTTTTGCATTCTCTGTTTCCTTACCTTTCAAATGATACCGAACATTACCAATATTTCATAATACAAATACGATTGAAAGATGTTTAAAATAGATTTCTTAAAAGATGCGATTTTTTTGAAGCCGAGTGTATTAAGATTTTATATATGTTTAACAGAATTCAATTAATAACATTTTTTACAGTTAACTGGTTTACCTGTTTTAATTATTTGAAAATTAAATAAATATGTTTAAATATTATAAAAAAACATTTGAAGTCTAATGGGGTATCACACAAAAGAGCATTGCAAAGAGAAAAATATTAAAACAATAAAATAAAATCTAATACAATCTAAAATACTAAAACAATCATGTAAGACAGTGTGGTGCCTTTGAGGTTTTTTAGCCAACAAGGAACCTTCATATTCTAGATTTGAGATCCACTAATTATTCTCATCATCACAAAACATGCAAGTTACCCGTAAACAGTTCCGTAGAGAAATACAATAAGTCAATAACACTGGTCTTCCAGTATTCCCATTATTAATCAATGCTTTGTTGTATGTGTTTTAGCCGTGTGGTGATCGGTTTAGAATAACACCAACCCATTTCTTTCCGTGGGTGTCGTAAGAGGCGACTAAGGAGACCTGCCTCCTATTAATCCATCCCAGGCAACGACACCTCAATTTGTTCTGAATCTGAGGTGTCGTCCTATGGTCTCATGTGATGTGGTAGGCTCTGTAAAGGGTCGTCTGGTTCGCGACTGGGTAGTCCTACCGAAGTCCGACGCCAAAGAGCATGCTGTGTTCCGCCGGTGCGTAGGAGTACTAGTGCCTCAATAGGCATTTTCTGGGTTAACTCGCTCCATCGTCGACCTCATCTATGACCTTGGTCAAGATTGAGGTCAAGAGTTAACCCATCTCATAATTTAAAAAAAATGTGTCTGGAATGCAGACTAGATTTATTTCATTAGATTGGCTAAGACCTGCAATGGACAGCTCAACTGTTTTTTTGGCTATAAGTCTACTGTCGGAGTGAGCAAGGGCACTATGCAGTCTGTTGGGCTTTTTTTAAAACATATCTTTGAATACAATATCTATTTATTATTATATCAATTTCGAATACGAGGTTAAAATTGTTATCAAAACAAGTAACACTTAGTGGAAAAATCTTCGGATGCAAGCCCCACCCAATAGGTCTCTGTACTCGAGCTTCAATATTTGTAATACTTAATTACTTTGTAGCTACTGTAGTTTCATAATTGTAGATTCATAATTAACATTGTAATAAATAACACAATACCGGCATTAGGATAGCTAACATATGCACGTGACACAATTTCGTCATATCAATGTCGTTCTACCTTTTCCGTACTGACGTTATGCGACAGAACGAGAGGGAAAAACGAGATACACACGAAATAATTATCTCACTCGTGTTAGCTATGCTGGATGTCTTCCTCCCTTACGGCTATAATGTGATATTTGTCTGCTATCTGCCCCACATGACTACGATTTTTTATCGACCGGATTCCTTTCGCATATCTGTCTATTCTGGCAATAAACGATTAAATTGCAATAAACACCTCTTCATGTTTTCCAGGAAGTCTAGCTAGAGACAGTGAAACTCGATCTCTTTAGATCATCATCATCATGTAATCCTGTTATCCCTCATCAGGGACATAGGGCTCTCAGAAAGGATTTCCACTCTTCTCTGTTTTGGGCGGCAGCTTCGATGTCTTTCCAACCGAGACCAGTTGATGCAGCCTCTTTATCAACTGACCGTCTCCAGGTGGTACGGGGACGGTCCGGCTTTCTTGTACCACAAGCTTGCCATATAAGGCTTTGTTTAGACAGATGGTTATTTGGTCTCCTCAAGACGTGCCCAATCCAGCGCCATTTTCTTATAAGAATCTCCTTGCTCATTGGTTTTTGGTCAGTTAGCTCCCACAGTCTTGCATTAGGGATGGTTCGTGGCCAACAGATTCCCAGGATGCGGCGTAAACATTTGTTCACGAACACCTGAAGTTTGCTGGTGACGTCATTCTTGACGAGCCATGTCTCGCATCCGTACAGGAGGACTGACTTGACGTTCGAGTTGAATATTCTTATTTTTGTTCGTTGTGTGATTATTGATGACGTCCAAACGGGTTTAAGCTGTGCGTATGCGGCTCTTGCCTTGTTGATACGCGCTTCTACATCAGCTTCTGTACCTCCCATAGGGTCTACAATGCTCCCTAGGTAGGTAAAGCGCTTCACAATTTCGACTGCTTTGCCGTTTATATAGATAGGCGCTGTATCAGTGGTATTAAGGCGCATGTATTTCGTTTTATTACCGATCTCTTTAGATACTACCTACCTATACTTCTAATTCAGTGCATTACTTTTCAATTGTTCTTTTAGTAATTGATTCAAGAGCCCAGGAAGTAAGTGGCCCGATTTGAATTATAAGGTACGCAACACGCGTATAATCATCAAAATTGGTTTCACAATAGAGATTTCATGATGTTTTGTATTGACTCTAGCATATCCTTTATGACCTTAGAGATGATTGCGATCGTTGAGGCACTTTCGTATATAGAGAGTATCGATTATAATAATGTTGTAATCTTTACCGATTCAAGTACGGTGCACCATCTTAGTCGATGTACTTCTCCTTTCCGTGGTATTCCATTGGCATATTCAATTATTAAAATTATTTGCAAATTGTTGAATTCTAAAAAGCATGTTGTAGTTCAGTGGATTCCTTCTCACACGGGTTTTGTAGGAAATGAAGAGGTAGATTTGTTGGCAGAGGAAGCTGTGTACAAAGGGATTCCATATCACTATGTCTCATGGTACACGGAAGTGATTGGTCAGAGAGTCCATAACCACAGCTGGGCCACAAACGAAATTTCAATGTTTGATTATGCCAAGAATTTCTCAAAATTTGTCGTATACGATTGGCAAAGACAATTACATTGATATTTTTCTTATTTTGGCGTTTGTCCCGAGAAATTCACGAGAAATTATCTACGTAGTCAGATCTCCGCTACATGGTTCCATCTTCAACATAGAAAATAAACATAAAACGTAATGTACCAATTTTAAATACAGGATGTTTAGGAGCGTTGGTGATATTTTTCAACTAGGGACTCTTAGAGTTGGTATTTAAAGTTGTCAGAGAACAGAATCATTGTAAGAATATTGATATTCCAACAATATACTCTCTGTCACACACTTCCACGCGCGTTGAAATTAAAATCTTTAAAATTCGCAAACCCCTAATAGGACCGGAATTTTCGCAGACAACCCTATATCAACGTGTTCGCAATTAAACAGCGCTTATGATGATATAATTTTTTTTAAATTATCCAATCCAGTGAAAGTAACTGGCATCGATATACCTGTGTTTACCTGACAACCCAGTAGTTCGCCCAGGTAAATAGTAGACAACCCAACGGCTGCACATTCTATACGTTTTATACTTTCAGTCAGGACAAAAATTTTTTATTATCCTGATGTTGCAACATTTAATTAAAAATCATTTTTCGAAAAATAATTAAAAATAGTCTGCCCAGGATTTTTTTAGCGAACCCATTTTTAATATGTTTTCTAATATACTAAATTCATGATAAAATATATTTCGTTCTATTATCAGCTCGGTGAAGGTCGATCTAGGTTCGGATCTTCTACTATTTGACGAAAGGTCACTGATAAAAGGCATTTGGTATAAGACCATTCACCCGAGCCTTCCCAGATTTCCTTGGTTCACCCTGTGTGAGTTGGATCTGCAGGATGTAGTGGTTTTGCTTCGTCTTCGTTCCGGTCACATTCCATTGAACAGTTTTGGTTATATGATGCGGAAGGTAGCCTCTTCTAATTGTAGTTTGTGTGAAAGGGTGGAGGATCTATATCATGTTTTAATGGAGTGTGGCCGGAGTGAAGTAATGAGGGTGCAGCTTGGCTTACGTTGCCCCAATATTGGCATCGTAAACAGCATCTTGGCCTTCCCAGAGTCTGCTAAGGCCAAGATGCTTATTTGTTTGTATAAAAAATATGTAAAGGACAGGGATTAGGTTTTGTTTTGGTTATGTATGGTATTTTTGTGTCTTTTTTTATTTCTATTTGTGAGTGCCATGATGAGGGTGGCATGTCTCAAAAATCTATATAATAAATAAAGATTTAAAATAAAAAAATAGAGAATTAAGTATAAATATTTTTTTGCCCTTATCTTATACTATGCGGCGCGGCGCTACGATCTTCGTATTCAATGAAAATAATGAACAACGTTCTCGTTGTGGGCCGGCGCGCGTTGGAATTTCTCATTTCATCAGTTAGAGGGGTAGAGTAGGTGGGTAGTTCAGGGAATGCACACCCCCGCCGGCCCCCTTGCCTACTTTACTCAGGTGACCTATTTTATGCGAATACATTTACATTGATATATTTATTTATTGTATTTCGTAGGCAAGGCAAGCACTTTAAAAAAAGTCTGAAGGTAATCGACTTCAATGTTTAGTAAATTATGTTTGGTAATCAGCAAATTGCAACTCAAACAGCGACAAAAGACTGTAAATATTTAAATACATAGTTTTAAGAGATGTTTCCGTTTAATTACTTATCATAAATACAAATGAGGACATTCTGTAACTAGTACCAATTTGTCAAGTATTTTATATATTTATTGTTCTGGAACGTAATTAAATAATTGATATAACATTACATCCTCTTGCACAGCAATTACTTATTTCTCAACAATGAATTGTGCTCCGTCCATAGTCCAAACTTGTTGTCGTGTTTCATGAATGTCAGATTCGACACTTTAACGATTGATTCTAATTTTTTTTTAAAATGTATAATATCTGATATTCATTGCTTATAATATAACTCTTAAACGGCTGAACCATTTTTGATCAAATATACTACTCTACCAAAACAATTAGGCGCACGGCAGGAATGCGGTTTCGGTGCCCGACCCCCGCCTCAGCCCAGCAGCCTCACCGGCACCTATGTAGATCACTGAAAGTATTGAGGTACAATTTATTTCGTTGTTACAACTATTTATAGAGGTATAATCATGCGCCGGCTGGCAGATTACAATAAGAAGATTACATTTAGGCTGGATTACATTTCATATATACGAAGCACTTAAAACGGTATAATATATAAAACGGTATATTATGAGCGGGCGTGCGCCTGCGACGGAAACTCAGGTCTGTGTCATCCTAGCGAATGACAACTAGAAGTGTTCAATTTCGAATTTGGATTAGGAATGCCAAAACTGAAAAGTAAAAATGTCGCGAAAAGAGAATGGAGAAGGAGGATGAAGACGAGGCGCATGCCGCCTCGTTACAATCACAAATTTTTTTTTTGGGAAAACAAAAATTTTCAGCGCGAATTTGACTTAAACCCGCGACCCATGGAGGCTTCTAGGTTGAAAGTCGCCTTTTTTGTCGGGGGATTTATTCTTATGTTGGGGGTAAAATACAGTACAAAACAATAGTAATACAAGTTAGTTTTAGGTTGTGCTGTAAATAGTACGATCTCAAAAAGTACCCATCTCAGCAAAAAAAGAGGGGTGGTATAAGTTTGACGTGTTTCTGTGTGTCGGTGTTTCTGTCTGTGGCATCGTAGCTCCTAAACCAATGGACCGATTTCGATGCGGTTTGTTTTTGTTTGAAAGTTAACATATGATTAAATTCCGTGGACACAGGTGATCTACCCGTGACCATCACGGCGCGTTTAACCGCGTCGAAACGTCGGGAATAGGTAAATAAATATATATACGCAAATTTAAACCCGTTTTAGAATTTAATTATGTGTTTAAATCGCGAAAGTTTAAAGAGTTAACGTATGGTTAATATGGTTTATGGTTTACCTATTTATGATATACGCGCGCTCTGGGTCCTACCTGGCGCAAAGGTTGTCGATTGCTATTCAACGCGGAAACGCGGCGAGTGTGATGGGCACCTTTGCGTCCGGTACGGCACAGGGCGGGTTATTTAACTTATAATTGGGACGTGCGGTAGTGAATTTAGAATTTAAGACGTTAATTAATTTAATTTTGACATATGTATTTTATTTTTATTTTTGTATTTGAATAAAATATATCCTATTTATGATAAAAAATTAGGTAGTTCAGCCGTTTTACAGTCACAAGTATAGTAAGCCACAAATATCGGGGATTATTTTTTTTTTAATTTTCGTTTTATAGATTTTTGACACGTTGCGTTTCAGCTGAACCTCAATGTGCTCGTGTACTACGTAGCAGAGTGTAGGTCAACACCTACATAGATACAAAATAACATTATTTGTGTGTGTAATGTGCAGCATCCTGGCGGCGAGGAGGTGTTGCTGGAGAAGGCGGGCCAGGACGCCACCGAGCCCTTCGAGGACGTCAGCCACAGCTCCGACGCCAGGTCACCTTTACTTCCTTTCCTCACAAATACTACACTTCCCTCGGATTATTATCGCAAGCTAAACTTATGTCAAACAAAAAAAAACAAGACGACTGAAAATTAAAAGTGTAATTGGGGCCTTATTGTTAAAATCAATTTTAGTCGTGCACGCTAAGAGTAGGATAACATGTGGTATTCGCTTGCTTCGCGATATTTTGCCTAAATTCGATATGACAATATGAATTCGCTACAGTGAAGTGTACGGATATAAATAATAGCATTTCGCCGAAGAATTCGAGAAAATGATGTTGCCTATGTAATATGTATTAATCTAGGGTATCAGCTGTCTCCATTTCAAATTTTACCAAAATCGGTCCAGCTATTTGAACGTGCAGAAGTAACTAATGCATAAACACACACAACACACACACATACTTTCGCCTTCAGCATATTAGTGTGATTTATCATTTGTTATGTCATATAATTTATTTCAAGAAACTCATAACACCTACGTTGGTTACTTAAGTCTTGAACCAAGAACCAGATTCCAACCCTCACTATAGGTTAAGTAGATACCTATAGTGAGGGTTGGAAATCGTAGTATAATTATACTATTTGTACCAGAATTTCATTAAGCGTAGTAAGTAGTATTGTAATGCCAGTATACTACGCAAAAATACCAGAATTTTTATCGACCAGTGGAAGGGTAGTTTTTAATGTAATTTTTTACTATTTCCTGTCTTTTTGACAAAATAGGAGTTGTTAAGTATGTATTTTAACTATGTGTGTGAGTGAGATGACGATTACTTATATGCACTTTCTTGTGTATGCTCTTACAATTTTCTTGAATAATATGCTAAAATAAGGTAAAACAAACAGTTTTTCTATTATATCGCCGTTTCTATTTTACTTTAACTCAATCAAATAGGTTAGAAATTGAAACAAAGGATATTTTTTTTATTATTTCAATTGTTTTTTTTATGCAATAAAACAAAATTTACTTTAAAGTCGTTGAAATCGAAATGTAGTTTAATTTTTTGTCAAGTAGTATAGTTTTGATCTCCAAGTAGTATAACTTTCTGACGGTCTGATTCCAACCCTGCCTATAGTAATATAATAAAATAAAGTGTAGGAATACGGTTTGTATGTAGGTAGGTACCTACAGTAGATAATGTTGTAATTGGTGTTATCAGATCGCTGATGAAGGACTACAAGATCGGCGAGCTGGTGGAGGCGGACCGCACGCAGAGCAAGGCGGCCTACGCCCCCGCCTGGAGCAACGACCAGCCGCAGGACCAGGGCAAGTGCGTCATCGCATAGACCTCATACCCTACACTAATTACCATTACTACATTACATATATCCATATGAGGCTTCCTTTCCGCTATCTAGTCTAGTAATCCCATTTAGATTAAGTTTTAATTTTTCATAACACCTTACACTATTTCGGTTCTGTTTTAAAATTTAAAATATATAAGTTTATACCGGGCTTTAGGTAAATCTCTTTCAAACTCTCGGTCGGTTAATCAGTCCATGAAACTGAACAACTTTCCCAAGGAACATAGGTCAAAATTCGAAAAAAAAAATTGAGTTCCTTCATCAGCATATAGCGCATTTGTATGGGAGATCCAAATTTTTTTTCGTATTTCGATCTATGTTCCTAGGGGAAGTTGTTCAGTTTCATGGACTGATTAACCACCCGAGAGGTTGAAAGAGAGATACCTAAAGCCCTGTATAACTATGATTAGGTATTTTAATTCAGAACTCCCAATTAGTTTTATAGTTCCTATATTAGTTATAAAAGTTTTAGGTAAATTATTACAGTCAAAACAATTATGGTTTTAAAAATATTTTGTGCCTGACCTTTGCTGACGTTTTCGTGTCAAGTAGATTACAGCTAGAAGGTCGAGAGATGAGGAGTGATAAATAATAAAACACTACTATAATAAGAAGTTACAAGGCAGTATCAGTAAAGGCTGCTGCAAAAGATACTTTTTAAATTACGTGCTTATCAGTATTTTTATTTTTTATCCAACTCAGTTTCCAGTACCTAATCTTCAGTTAAAGCATTTGTTTCACATTGCCGGAACAATTGATAACTGATTAAACTAGACCATGCGGTAAAAACGTAGTTATAATTAATGAAATATTATAATCACTCTCACAGACTCCTTCTGTACTGATTTATCTAAAACTTTATTATATTATTTTCACTTCTCAAATATTTTTCACTTATTCATCTACGAGTAACAAAATTGTATTAAGTAGGTATATTACTAACATAAGCAATCGTCTTGACATTGACTGTTACCTCAAACTATTTTACATATCTCACATTAAATTGCATTAAAATTGCACTCACGCACGTGGCTCTGTGTGTATGTTGGATAGCGAGCGCTCAAAGCTTTTTCGACTTTAAATAAATTCACCAAAATCATGTGCACCAAAATTATATTTTAAATTTAAAGTGGTCCAATGATCTGATAGAAAAGAGAACTATTTTTATTGTTATTTTTGATCTCATGTATTTCGAAATATAGAGCTTATTGTTATATTCTATTAGTTATAGAATTGTATTTACGTGCACAAATGAAGTTATTGTCATGGTGGCAGGACCACTTCTAAATAGAAGGGAATTTAGGAAATCTAATCAGGATTCAGTTCAGTTTTATTTTAAGATGCTGCTTTTTATTATGTTAAAATTACCTACTTTTGATTATACTGGCTTTTAAAGGAGAGGTGATCACGCCACCTTGATTTTGACTTCTCGTATCAGTACCTACTCGTAGTTAAGGGAAAAGTAGACGCATATTGATCGTTGTGTGGACATATTTCTTCATTTATTATATGCATAAATTGTACAGTATAAATCTTATATATTAGTAGTGTTTTAATATAGCGGCAATAAACGTGACTTCACCTAGTCTGCTGGTGCTTTGTACTTATTATATTTTTTATGTATATGGTGTATCGTTAAACAATAAAGTATATAATATCACGTTGCAAGTCGTAGTTATTGAAATGCACTCCCATATACTTTGAGTTTTTTTTAAATTATTAACACAGATCCATGTGCTCAGTGTAGCTTTTTTTAACAAATTAACCAACTAGAAAAGAACATTTATTTTAGGCAATTCATCACATCTCGGTAAAACCAAGTAGTCAAAGTACAGACTGGCGGCTTTAGGTCGCTGAGTCGCAAATCGTGAAACAGTTTGGCACCCAGTTTTTTTAGACTAGTTGACCCTGCTGAGCACGAATTAAATCGCAATTTTTCCTTTAAGAAAAACTAAATTATGACATCAAAAACTTTACAATCTGTCTAATTTAATTTTATTCTGGTATACTAAAAAAACTTGGTGCTAAGCTGTTTCACGGTTTGCGTCTAGGCGACCTAATTTCGAATTTAGCCACCAGTCTGATAAGTTGATGACAAAATAACAAACCTGATTAAGTTCAGAGTAGAAAAGGAAAGGGTCAAACAAGCTTCGAATCATGAGCTGCCTCAATAGCTGACTTCGAATCATGAGCTGCCTCAATAGCTGACTTCGCTATAGATCTAACGAGTTGGAAAACAATCTTCACCTCAACTCAGAATAGTAGTTACAAACGTTCCCAATTGTGCAATAAGTTCAATAATTATGGATGGCCGATTCCCCCCTTCCCCTGAGACGCCTCGGACACTATTTATAAGAATACACTATGACCTACAGATAAAAGAAACAATAATAAAAAATCTTAATCAGTAGTTAGTTACGAGTCATTATCATCGTCACCGAGTATTATTGAATGTATTGTAAATGTAGATAAGTACTTACCTACTTTGTGTTTGTCTACAACTACCTACAAAACTACAGAAAACCAAAAAGTACCCAGTACCCAGTAAAAGTAAACACGAAAAAAAATTTCAAGTTAATAGGACGATGTATTTTTTTTTCCATACGATTTTTATTTTCATGTTTCAGACGATTTAAGTAAGGAAGGCTTACTTAAATCGTCTGAAACATGAAAATAAAAATCGTATGGAAAAAAAATATACATCGTCCTATTAACTTGAAACTTGGTAATAATAGTACTTTTCAACATAATTTGTGAGACCCGTATTCCTGCCTTTTAAAAAATTCATTCTCTAAGACGTTAAAAAGGGGTATCAAAATCTGAACATTTTCGAAAAATATCTTTTTTTCTTCTTATTTATACCTACGTTCTATTAACGTTACTGACACCGTAAGAAAAATTTGGCTGGTGATTAAAGTCACCCTGTATAAAACGGAAATTGCGTAAGTACTGTAGAGTAACTCAGAGGAAGCAACCGGGGACCTAGCTGATGCAGACCACCAAAAGACACAGAATCACTTATTCAGAGGAACCTAACTCATACGGCCGAAGTCAGATACGTAAAAAGGCGCCAAAACACGCGAACCAGCTTCCGCCTGCGACTTCGTTCGCTTGGAAAAGTAGCCTATGTCACTCCAGCCCTGGGTCAAAAATCTTGTCGAACCGTTTCTTCGTTACGACGTGAAAGAAAGAAAAACACATTTATAATATAATAATAGGCAATAAGGATTAGAAAGTGTATGCGTGTCAACTTTTACAGCACCCTAAGTAGGTACAGCTCTCGAGTCGCACTACTCAGAACTTCACATTGAGATATTAAGTACGCTCTAGTAGTAATTACCTCAATGCATTGACAGCGGTTCACTTTTTATCACATACCTACTTAGTTTATCACGAACTCACCGTGACTTGAAGTTTTTTTACCGAGGGCCGTGACTCGCGGGGTTGTATGGTAATGGGCCTGCAAGAAGGGGTGGGGGGGGGGCGAGATATTGCATCGTAATATTGTGGTAAAGTAGTCAGTGACTGTGAGTGATAGTAAATGTGTGTGTGTTGTGGCAGCGCGTGGAGCTCGTGGCTGATGCCGCTGGCGCTGGGCGTGGCGGCCACGCTGCTCTACCGGTACCTCTTCAACTAGCGACTAGCGGCCACCGCGTGTACCGTGACCGTGTGTAAACATCTTAGTTAAGTATACTTCGGAAAAGACAACGATTTTAATTAAAAATAACTTAAGATTTATAAATATACTGAGGTTGATGCAGCTGAAACATTGTAATAAAATAGTCTCACAGTTCACTATGAAAATATCAATATTCACTCCTACCGAGTTATAATAGCCACTGGGGAATGATTACTTAACTACCGCGTTGCAATTTTGTATACCTACTTTGTAATTAAGTGTTTGTTATTGTGCATATTCAAGGCAGTTATTTGTACCACTAAATGTCGTATTTACTTCTACCTCAATTACACTAACTGTATTGTGCCTATACGCATGCTTCATCGAAGTCAGAATCCTAATCTTATAAACCAAAATATTATGTCGGGTTACCTGTTGATCCTAGGTTTAAAAAAAGACCAAATAGACCTTAAAGTTATTGCCAAATATTTGTAAATCAGTTTGGCCGTGGTGTCAAAGCGATATCGTCAGCGTAATGTTTATTATAAGATAATAGTTAAAAATACAAACCCATAGAAAAACATTTTTGGCGGTGATGTGAAGTTATCTATTTTGAGAAATAATTAACTTAGGTGTCAAATTGGAGGATTAACTTTAGGTGTGAGGAGTCTTAGGGGCCATCCATAAATTAGGTCACACGAAAGTTATGATTTTTTGACCCCCTCCCCCTCCTTGTCACATCTGGTCACATTTGTAAGACTCCCCCCTCCCTAGCGTGACGTCACATATTTTGCATATTTTCAATTTTTTGTAATTTTCTAATAAAAGCAGTACTTAATAGAGTTGTTAGTTTTTTTGGAAACTCCATTGTCTCATTCAAAGTAAAAACGTAAAAAGAGTGCTTGGGACTGAGGAGTTTAAGTTAGTCGTTAATAGTTAACACGATTTGATACTCATAATAATACATTTTGAAATGTGACGTCACGAAACTTATGACCCCTCTCACCCAGTGGCGTGCATTCCATACAAGCAGAAAAGCAGTGCCTACCCTAGGGTATTCAAGGAAAATAAAACAAAAATTAAATATATAATGTACCCTAACGATCACAGAATCAAACGAATATAAACTTTTACTAAATCACGTTATCTACATTATATTTTTACTGAATTTAAACTTTTTCAAAACAGAGCCATCTATACTAGTTACTAGTGCCGCTCGCCGCCGCCGCTAGATGGCGAAGCTTATAAGCACTCGTTTGAAATGCCTTTTTTGTTTAAAAATGCTGGCTTCTGATTGGCTGTTTCGCCTCCCCCGCGAAAAATTAACGAACTGATTGTATGGCGAAAAAAGCTCTGCCTATAAAGCGATGCTACCAAATGAGGGCTTTTCAAGGAGACATTTAAAGAAAAAAGTTATTACTTATGACGCCAATAGATGGCGCGCATATCGAGTATTATGTCAAAACCAATTTAAAAAAATAGATAATGTTACCAGTAGAGAAAAGAAGGAAGTCGTTGAAAAATCACCAAAATGCAGAAATACAAAACTCACACAACAAACCAAGCGAATGCAATGCAGACTGCAAAGAGACAGTCACTGTCACAGGCTGACAAGAGTAGATTACAGTCTTGCCAGACTAGATCCGAGTTTTCGCAAAAATTGTCCTTTCCAGCATAAAATTGTCCTTTCCAGCATAAAATTGTCAATCGGAAAAACTCGTACTGCATCTGTTCACTGAAGGATACTATCCCCTTGCAATAACTGGTAGAAATCATCCCACCATATTTCACACATTTCAATATATTCGCAGTTTCTCAAAAAAAAAATCCATGAAATAGGAAATTGCCCTCGGTCTTGCAACATTGTTTTGTTTTCTCAAAACAACAAAACAGATTTTTAAAAGTGAAATTTTACGTGTTCGTTGTGTGAACTAAACGTGACTTGACATTGACATAAGACTCCAGTGCAGAGCCATCTGTTGTCAACATTATGAAACTCGTTTTTTTCTTAAGAACTGTCAAAATGAAAACCCCTCATTGAGAAGTGTAAGTTTGGAAGGGCTGTTAGAGATTTTTAATTTTGCGGCATTTTTTTCTTAATGGATTGTTTTTCTTTTGCAAGTACGAACGAAAACTTTTGCAAATTAATGTTTTATAAGTTTATAGTGATTATTAGACATTTGTTTAGAACAAAATGAGTACAATAAGTTGTGAAAAATGTGGTGATGATGTTTGTTTGCCGAAACTGCGTAATTTTCAAGTTTACCTTTTCAAGAAAAAGTAAACATTATCGCAAAAGGCCGAGTAAGACATTTTAATACTAAAATATAAGACATTCATAATAATTGGCTCACGGGCTATGTGTATACTAACCGCTTATTTTCTGTTCCGTGCATTTTGTTTTCAAACTGTTATACATATAAAAGTTTGGAAGCACAGGTTATTTTGATTTGAATAACCTTAGGTTGTTTTAACTAACATTCTAAAATCTTAATAATTTTCATCACTAAAAGTTCACTGCCTACCCTGCCTAAAATGTCTATGCACGCCACTGCTCTCACCCCCTTGTCACACATTGTCGACCCCCTCCCCTCCCCTTAACGTGTGACGTAATTTATGGATGATCCCTTACCCGTGCAAAGACAATGTTAAAACGCGAAGTGAATACTTGGTACTAAAAAGGTAGCTAGTGAATAAAACCACAGTAGAACCGTTTAAAATTTAAAATGACTAAAAAAGCCTTTTTCAACACATTTGCTCATAAAGTGGGTCTTATATCATTGTTTTAAGGTTCATAATGATATGTATTACCCAGCCCGTGAGTAATAAAAATAAAGCACTAGTACGTAATGGCTTTTTTTTCTAAATTTCAGCAAAGAGATCAGATCTTATTTTATATTTAAAATTAAGTGTAAATATTTAAACTATTTGTAAATAAAAATATAATTCCACTAAATCATTTAAATTTAACAGAAAATTATCATTTATTTATGCTAAAACGTGAAAATATATAGTTAAACATTTTTTTTATTTGGCTGTATGGCATAATCGCTCCTCTCCTCTTTTCAGAATTTTCAGATGTTTTCACTTGGTTTTCACAAACGGCACTTGTATTCATCAGATTGTTATTTTTGTCAGAAATGCAATACAAAAAATGTCTTCTTCAAGTGCAGAACAGGAAACCTACGTGGGTACACCGCCAAAAATACTTTCCGAGGCGTAACATGCAAGTGATATCTTGTTGCCATCAATATCAAAGGAAAGTTTTTATTTTTTTCTTTCCTCGCAAAATCTGTTGAAAAACGTATGACACGCGTGCGCATTGGATATTACATTCTCGGCTCCGTTAAGCCCTCGCCTTCGGCTCGGGCTCTAAACTCGCCTCTAATGTAATATCCAACTTAGCACACTTGTAGCATAATAGTTATTAACGATACTAGTGTCGTAGGTAATGTGTAACGTGAGCCCATTTGAAACACGAGCGAAGCGAGTGTTTTATAGGGCTCCAGTTACACATTACCTAAGGCACGTACCAGGCGCGGTCCGAAGGGGGGGGTCACAGGGGACATGACCCCCCCCAAAATCTAAGGTCAAATTGAAAAATCTCAAAAATTTGCCAAATAATAAAAATAAATTTCTAGCTATCCCCTAACCGCGATAAATGTGTAGTTTGCTGACATCTAGTGGTGTTTTTATGAACTACGTACGATGGCCAAAATAACTTGGAAATGACATCTAGTTTAGAAACAAGGAACCGAACTACGTAGTTTTGGTAATCCTAGCAAAATCGATATGCGTCGTTATGATAAAGATTTGTCGGTTTATTGTAAAGATTCAAGATAAAGGCTGGTCGTTATGATAAAGATTTGTCGGTTTATTGTAAAGATTCAAGATAAAGGCTGTCTACTTAGTTGTGAATTGGGTGAGTGACCCCCTCCAAAATTTCAGGCTGCGACCGCGCCTGGCACGTACATTGTTCAACGTTTTACAATGCAGTAGCCGAGGAAACGAAGCTAAAAAAATGTTAAAACTTACATCGTATCGGTATATCCAAAGTTCTTAAAATATAGTATTTCCTGTCAAAATTCACTGAAAACGTGTTACAATTGAACAATGTGCACTAATATTTTAAGATTAAACACAAAACATTAAGGAATTAACATTTCTATAACACAAAAATGATTTTGTTCAACAAATAATTTCAAATGGCGGGCAAAGCAATGGCGAGCAAAATATTTTTTCACAATTATGAGGCAAAGGCTAAGTAAATAAAATGCCAATTGCGACTACAGGAATTATTAAATAGTTCAATTATTTGTTAAAAATTTGATTTGTTTTATTGAAAAAGTAAAATAAATAATTTACTTTTATATTTTATTTCACTGAAAATCAAGATTTTCGTCAGAAATAATTATTTTGTCAGACATAAAAACTCTTTGTTGTCATTCTCTATAGCCAGTATGTAGCTTTATGAAGAAGGTAATACTCTTACTTGTCAAAAGGGTCACTGAATTATCAAATCAGCTACTCTTTATTGCGTCATACGTTTTTGTCAGTATTTAATTCACTTTTTTCTTACTTTTTAAGCATCATTTAATAAAAAAAATAACTTTACTGGATCACAGAATAGCCAATGAAGTTGAATTTTGGTATATGCAAAATGGTGTATTTGCTCATTAGTTCAAATATTTTTTTTCTTTTCAAAATCTTCTTCTCATTTCAAAATTACATAACATGACATGTGTTTTATGGGATACGTAAACGTACACTCCGTGGCCATGTTACGGGGCCATTTCCGAGCAACTGCATTGTAATGTACTATTACGTACCACGCACTGTGCAGACAGTAGCACATATGAAGTACCTACAAGCACAGATAATATAATACTACTTACTAGGCATACAAAGGAAAAGGCTATATGACGATATTCACATCACCGCCAAATAATATTACGAACGTCAACAAAATGAAAAAGAAAACGCATTTATAAAATAATGGACACAAACTCTACAGTAACTTTAAGCAGTAATTCGATTACAACGCAGTTTTAAAAATACAGACAGCAGCACGTCAGATTAACCATTTACACTACGAAAGCAAGATAAGGGTCAATAAGTATAGCCTGATGTGCTGCCGTGTGTACAATTGCTTTTTTGCCCGTGCTATTTTTTTCTATATGTTTTTGCACCTATGTATAAAAAACTACACAAGCTCAAGTTTTAAAATTAAGCAATGTAGTTACAGGGTGAATCAATGGGATGAGTAAGTAAAGTCTGAAACTATTGGCAGAGATATATTCATTTTGATGGCGTCCATTTTAAATAGAATATTCACGCTCCATTGTTTTAATTATGAACAGCTGTTCACATATAGAAGAGAGTAATTAAATGAGCTAGCTTAGTTGCTATTTAATAATACTGAGCTACAAAAAGTATGATTGTAAAATATGTATGTAAAATAAGTAAGTAGATAAATAGATAAGTAGATAAGTAGATAGTCGAAATACTTAAATCGTCTTTTGTCAATTTAAAGCTTAAGCAATATGTTTTGTTTTTTGTGTGTGTTAATAATACATATATTGTATATGGATTGAGGGTTTATTAGGTGCTCAAATGTAGGGATAACTCAGCATATATGCGTGTTTTTGTTTTACTATTTACTGTCAATTTGAATGAGCAATTAAGAATTGCACAAACGTGATGTTTGAGTATATTTCAATATTGTTTGTCAGCAGACAGCACTTGACCTATTTTATATTTCATTCAAGAGGATTAGTAATTTAGGAAAATACCAAATGAAGGAATTCACAAGAATGAAAATTCGGATAAACAATAAATATCTATGCTACTTTCACACAAGCGTTGTTACATTATATACATATATTATGTTATGATAGATAACAATAGGGATGTTGACTATTTTTTTTTATTGTTTATCTTAAAAAGGAACTGAATCCAAAACCCAAAAATTTTTTGAAAACTGTTGAGAAATAAAAAAGTTACAAGCTATTAAAGTTCAAACTGTCAAACAACGAATAAGAGATGCACTTACATGTGACGTCACCGCCATTTGTTTGCGTAGGTAAAAACGAGATAGATAGCTCTTCCCACAAAACGAGATAGCTAGTCCTTACGTTAATATAAATGCTAGTAACTTGTTCATTTATAAACCAATTTTAATACTGTTTTCGGATATGAATATATTTCTAGCATTATTTTTTGTTTCACATACAATAATTCATAAAAGTAATTACTGTCAACATCCCTATTACAGAATTTGAAACTAAGATTTGGGATTCACAACAAGTGTTTACTGTATTGTATAATTTGAACACTGACTTTTGAATTTGCAGCTAGTTATTAATTATTCAAGTCAATAAATGATTCTTTTTTATTTAAAAAAAGGTTTTTGTTTTAATTTAAACATAAAGATAATCACGATTTATAACTCATATGTAACATTTATTTTAATCAAACACATCTAGTTAAAGTACAATTAAAAATAGATAACAGTCTTTTTTAAATAATTTACTTCATTAATGACATGTAGAATATTTCTTTTGGTTCAGACTTCATTTGAACGAGCTTTTACTTGCCTATTGAAGACATTAACCATAACAAGAGACGCATACTTCTGCACCTTCAGACCTGAAACAAACTTAGTCATAGAGTGTAATAATAACCAGGGCTTGAATAACCGAAAAAATATCGGTTAAAACGGTTGGCAGTATGACGTCATACCTTTAAATGTTAGGTACCCGTAAATAACGGTACCGTTATTTTCCGGTAGCGAAATTATTTGGTAGCGCTAAGTAACGGTACCGTTATTTTTTGTGATACATAAATTATTAAATAAAGGTTTTCTTTACACCCCACCGCTGCCAGCAACGTCGCGCTGGCGTTTTTTCGGTATACCGAAATAATTTCGGTTACGGTAGCGATAAAAATAAAAGTATGTATAATATTATTGTAAAATGATAAAGATATCGGTTAAGGTATCGGTATAAAACGGTAGCGTAACCGTAATTCCTAACCGTTTTGACTCTACCTTTAAATTGATACAGTATTGAAATTTTATACCTGTACCATACTGTTATACCTTAACCGTTTTCAAGCCCTGATAATAACAACTTAGTCATAGAGTGTAATAGTAACAACTTAGTCATAGAGTGTAATAATAATAACTTTAAAAATGTATTTACCACTGACATTCATAATTTAAAACTTTTTGGTAAAAAAAAACTAAAAACCGTATCGATTACGTCAGCTTTCAAACAAAAAAAGTATTGAAAATGGTCGGTTCGCTTAGGAGCTGTTATACCACAGAGACACTGATACACATGTCAAACTTACAACACCCCTTTTTGTTGGAGATAAAAAAATTAACTGTTTTCAAACACCACATAAGTTTTACTAAATGTCAGTTCAAAATAATACCAGTAAGTACAAGACAATAAAACTACAAGTAACGGTTTGCCTTTAAAAATACTACAAGTTACAATCTATAACGATAAAGCCACAAGTTACAATTCGCAGTTACTATTGGCTACAATAAAAAAAAAATTTGTAACTTTTAGTATTTTTAAAGGCACATTGTTACTTTAGTTTTATAATTTTACTTACTGGCATTATTTTGATTGGTAGATTGGTGTTACCAATTTTTGACTATCAAATCAAATCAAAAGCCTTTATTCCAGATAAAAGTACATATTTTTCCACATAAACAGTAAATGTTTTTAACAAAACCGAATTTTTCTTTTCTTTTAAATTTTCTTCTTATCTGTTTGCCCCTTGGGCAAAGGCCTCCTCCATTAATTTTATTGTTTTTCTATAAAGTATCTTTATTTTTTGGTCTGATGTCCCACGGGGACCAGCCGGCTTGGGACCTTTTCATATGTTCTCTTCTATCTATCTAAGGAGGGGACGCCCGTCAGGCACAGGCGGGTGATCAGTCCACTCATTTGGGACCATTTCACCCAGTTCCCCACAACAGCGCATGAGTTTTACCTCTGCACTGACAGTTCCACCTCTTTGAACCTACCCGAAGCTTTAGCAAACCCGATTATATCCTTTATGTTAAGCTCTTGTATATGTTCTCTTAGTTTTATGTTATCTTAATATTGATGCTTATTTTTTGTAACAAAAAAAAATTGTTGACTAGCAACTAATTAAATTAAAAAGGCCCTTTTTAAGTCTTAAAGTTTATAAGCTTGCTGAGAGTGTAAGTAAGTACCTATGTTAACAAAATATTATCTAACGTACCCAATAAGCGAGCAATGGCTGCAGTAACTTCTGTGGCACAGTGAGCAGGCATGTTGGCAGGCCATACACAGGGCGCGCTCACAGTATGCACACGGAGCCTCCACCGACAAACTGCTACAAGCACAACATTTCTTCAACTCTTGCTTGTTCAGAACCTGAAATTGCCAAGGATATTGATTAAAATAGCTATTCACTGTTAGTAGAAAATTCATTTAACAGAATATATAAAATATACAGTTTTATTATTTTACATTTAATTAAACAAGTTAAAGTCACCAAGATAGAAAGTAAAGTAGCATTAACTTAAATGGACATTTCTGCTATTGAGTGCGAGTCCTTTTTTATTAAAACATGTCTTCCTTGGTTGAATATGGTTGAGACCCAGATTAAAAAAACATCTACAATAGATAATATAAAAGATAATTAGCTTACTTACAGGTGCAATGGAATGCAGTAGCTTCCCATCTTTACTAATGCACAATTGTTTCATGTTGTCCTTCTTGTTAACAAAGATATCGGTGAATGTAGCATTATCGGTCTCAAGTTTGGACACCTTATTGGCACCTCTAAATAGCAGTTCCAAAGTTTTCTCTAGAAAAGTATTGTAATAAGATATTCCAAAGTTTTGGTCAGAGGGTCATGTTATTTCTCTAGAAAACTATTGTAATAAGTAATTGGTAAGTTACTTAAAATAATTATTTATATTGTGATCTTCAATCACAAATAATGTTATTGGGGGTGAAAGAAACTACATTTTTAGGAGCATAATTTAGCTAAAATACAGAGACAAAAACTAGGTTAGCATCACATTATTATAAAGTGGTATTACATGTAGCACAAATTCAAGCGGGGGTGTTTACAAACAGCACATCTTACCGTATACTTTTTTCATCCCGTCTTCGTTATTATTAAATTGTTTAAGGCTAACGTGAACTTTCCTTTGTTGAATGTAGTCTTCAGCATAAGGATTAGCCCTTTTTGCCATTTTATTATTAATAATTTCAAGGCAAATACAACAAAAAATAACCGCGGTAAATATATTCGACTTGACATTTAGCAACACGGAACACTATTACTCCTGGCGGAAGTTTGTTCTCTTTGGCCGCTTTCCGAACGAAATTTTCAATGTCAAAATTATAGTGGTTATGTTGGCAAAATCCGGTGGTCATATTTGTCTATGGCTAATTGACAATCGGTATATTTTTGGTAGGATTTTTAGAAAAGTCAGAGAGAAAGTTAGCAACACTGCCAACAGGGCACCTTCGATCGATGGGCTGCTGTCAAATAAATCTTAGAAAATTTATAAATATAGAAATAATTAAACAATAGTAGTGTAATTCCAAAAAACGATCATATTTATTCTTGTAAATCAACATATAGACTTAAAATAGCATAAATTTAAAAAAGATCTAGTTAGAAAGTGAAAGTGCTGTGTCGTGTTCAGTCCATGGTAGTGAAGGTGTCTCTTGTGGTCCCGTATGTGGCGGCAGGCAGTGCGGTGGCGCGGGTTACATAAGGCGTAGTAGCGGCATGTCGTGGCCGCCGCGCGCCGCCGCGCCCGCGCACCCGCCGCGACAGCCTCCGCTGCAGGTTAGCTCGCTGCTCCGACGTAAACAATGACGTGGATCTTCCTCTTGCACTCTCCTCCGCTCATGTGATCCACATTCTTATCTATTGTTTTTCAGTGACTTCTGTATTCGTATCAATAATATTTGTTATTCTAAATAAAGTGAAAATGTAACTTAGTGTCTGCCAATAAGAGTCCATATTGCAAACAGCTAATAACCTAGTATTGTTATGTAGTGATAGGCCTTTTATAAGTTTTATGTTTTTATTTTCAGGGCTACAACAATCAGCCAAACATGTATCCGAACTACCAGGGGGCTCCTCCACCTACGAGTACCCCACAGCAGTACTGGTCTGCTCAGCAGCCCCAGTACAACCAGCAGTATGGGCAGGCTTATCAGCAACAGCAAGATTATGGAAACAATGCTAATCAGTTCTACCAGCAACCTCCTTACAATCAAAACTATGCCAACCAAAGTTATGGGAACACTCAACAGCAGTATCCTCAAAATTACTACCCGAACCAGGGAGCACCACAGCAGAGTTACCAGACACAACCAAATACAGACAGCTGGGAGGACAACTGGGACTGGGGATGGGACGAGTCCAGCAAGCAGGCGCACCAGGCTGCCCAGAACCAGGCAGCAGGGCCGCCCGCCCAGCCTCCCCAGCCACTGGTCTACAACAATGCTAATGTTCTTGAAGAAAGCTTTGCCTCTACTGATACCTGGAACTGGGCAGCGGATGACAAAAAACAAAACAAAGAGACAGCGCCTACAGCAAATAAAGAACCTATTACTGTTTCAACTGCTAAGAAACCTGAAAAAAATATTGTAAGTGAGGCACCCCCACAGAGAAGCGCTAGTAATCAATCAAACGACGAAGTGAAATCTTTAAATGACAGGGAAGTAGTTAAGGAACATTTACCAAACTTGGCCTTAGGAAAAAGGTTTCAATTAGAAAATCTAACACCACAGTGGTCAATAGAATCACAGATGTCTCAGGAATCTAGTGACGGACCACATACACACTCCGAGGGTACATATAGAAGTGAAAATCAATCAAGAAACTCCAGTAAAGACAGCCCAGGCATTAATACTGAAAGTTCTAATTTCAACTATTCTCAAGTGGGGCTGGACGAGTACACACCGAGCAGTGAGTGGTCTCGCCACTCCAATGAAGAGGCGACTCTCGTATCGCAAGCTCAGAGCAGCAGTAGAAGGGAAAGCCATGATGAACTAACTGATTCTCTACAAGAAATGAGTATTGCTAACAAAGAGAACCCGGCACCAGAACAATTAGTCAGCAAGGAGCACAATATTGCTCCATCTCCTACAGTATCACCTGATAATAATTTACCACCCCCTGCTTCTTCATTCATGCCGCCCCCGTCGACGACGCCCGCCCCCGTGATGCCGCCGGCGCCCCCGGTGTCGTTAGCATCATTCCCGCCCTCATCCTCCTCAGCGGCGGTTCTCCCTCCCCCGACGAGTTTTCCTCAATCCTCGAGTACTAATCCATTCAAGCAATCCGGTGGGTTCTCCCATAAAAAGGTCCACACCGCCAGTCCAGTCCTCCAGTCGTTCCCTCCCAGTTCTAGTTCTAATCTGACATCCCCCAACGTAGTTAGCAAAGTATCTCAGCACAGAGCGCCGGTCGGTTTCGGTGCCAATCTCGAGACCACCCCGGACAACTCCGAGAGGCCCGACCAACCCCAGCCGTCCGCTTTTCGACCGATGCCCATCGCTCAGCCGGTGCCCGACAACCTAGAGATCGCACCGCAGAACGATAGAAACGAATACATGCAGACGGCGCACCTATCGAGCGGCGAGTACGGCGAGAACACGGACTTCAGGGGCGGAGCGCCCCCGCCCGGCCTGCGCCGCATGGTGCTCGGCCAGCACGAGCCCGAGTACGCGGCGGGGCTCGGGCTGGCGGGCGACGGGCCGCCGCCGGGCCTCGCGCGCATGGTGCCGGGGCAGCACACGGAGCACCCGCAGCCCGCCGGCGACTACATGGAGCGCCACGTCGACGGACAGACCGACGCCGGCGCAAGGCCCTACCGCCAGCCCGACGGGCAGCAGACCTCCGACGACTACACGCAGCCTCCCTCCAGTAGAAGCGCAGAGAGGAGGCCGATCGGGTTCGACAGGCTGGTGCCCGGGGAGCCGAGCAACGACGAGTACCCGCAGTACCAGGCGGGCAACTACGGCGCGAACGAGCGGCGCGTGGTGATGGGCGTCGACCACGACTACACGCCGGGCGCCCCCAGCGACGTGCGCGAGCAGAACGTGGACGGGTCCGACTACTCGGAGCACACGCCGCGGAACGTGCCGCGGAACGGGGCGGAGGGGGGCGGCGGTGGGGGGGCCGACGACAGTCGCCGCGAGCTCACCATGGAGGGAGAGAACCTTCAGGACCTCAGCGTCATCTCGTCGGCCGACGGCAGCCTGGTGCGGGACCACGCCCCCGACCCGCCCGACGCCGGCGCCGACCGTAGGACCGACCTCTCCGACTCCGTGGAGCACGCGGCCGGCTCCCGGCGGCACTCGCTCAACCGAATGAATACATCGGGGGAGGACTCCGAGAGGGACCGAGCGTTCAAATCCTCGCCGCGGAGGGACCGGGACAAGCACAAGTCCACGAGAGACCGCGACAAGGAGGGGCGGTACTCCTCGAGGGGGGACAGGAAGTACGAGAGAGAGGGAGAGAGGAGGTCGATGCGGGACAAGGACAGAGGGAACAGGGAGCGGGAGTGGGAGGGGGCGCGGGACGACAGCCGGCGCCGGCGCAGCGCCCGCAGCCGCCGGTACGACACCGACGACACCGACTACTGCAGCGACCGCGAGCGCGAGCGCAGGTAACGCCGCCTAGCAGCGTAAACTAGTAAAAAAACATTATTAACAACAAAACTTAACCTAGACCAGGGCACAGACATTAAGTCTGTGGATGTTAATATTAGGTCCTTACCTATGAAATTGGCGACAAAAATTTTTTTATCAGTTTTTTGTTGAAGCTTCGACCATAACAGGATGGTCGTGCCAGCCTCATAGTATTAGGCAATGTATTAATTATCATGTTTAATTTGAAGCGACGCCCTGCAAAATCGGTACAGCTTGTTCGCAAGTGGACACAATCTCTCCGCCAAAATACAATTGATAGCTCCCCCATACAGTACCTGAGGGAACATTTTTCTTCTAAGAGTGCCGTTCAGGGAACACTCCAGCATCAAGTGAATTAAGTCGTCGTGAACTCCACAGTGATCACACAAAGGATTGGCTCTCTTACGCATAAGGTGAGAAAGTTCACTGGAATGTGCCCTGAACGTAACCTGAAGGCAGAAACAAGATTGGATCGCGTAAGATTGGTGGAGTCAAACCAAGGGACTGGTATTGGGGCACTTTGAATTGTTTTGGGTACAATTAAAGTGCCCCAATACCAACAGGCTCAGCAACAAGAGGGGTGTGGTTCCTCAAAGTGTTGTACCCACTGTTCTAGACAGTCTTTCACATATCGAAGATACTCAGCAGCAAAAGGTTCACATCTTATTTGGCGACAATTTATCAAGCTTTACTTTGTTCATAATTTATTTGATTGAACAGCTCAAAACAAAATTGTTTTTTTATTTAAAAACTTGGTCAT
This sequence comes from Aproaerema taeniolella, assembly GCA_949987775.1. Lineage (NCBI taxonomy): Eukaryota > Metazoa > Arthropoda > Insecta > Lepidoptera > Gelechiidae > Aproaerema > Aproaerema taeniolella. Next base: position 245,667 of record OX465248.1, read on the forward strand.
ATAACGGAAAGTTTCAGTGAATTTTTTTTTTTTACTTTAGATTTATTTACTGAAAACGTTGCTCAAACATAGCTTGTTTACTGTATTGCCCGTTTCAAGTAATCAAGCCCGTTTCAGTGCTTATTTTTGCTGTTCCTTTGTTATAATTTAAAAAAATTACAATTTAAGTATGATTAAAGTTAACTTAATGTTTTCCAAATCTTCCCAAAAATTTTGTTAAATTTGGATTTCGCATTTCTGAGAAAAATCCAAAAACATTAGTATGAAAAATTGAGTTATCAAAAAATATTAAATAAAATAAATAAATGAACGCTGCACACTTAAAGGCCCATACTAAGGTTTTCCCTTGTGTCGTGGGTCCCTTGGAACACACATAAAGACAAACACGAACACCCATGACCCGAGAACAAACATCTGCTTTTTACACAAATATTTGCCCCGACGGGGATATTGTATGGAAAACGCCAATTTCATAGGTAAGGACCTAATAACAACACAGAAAAAAACTGTGCAGTGCAGTAAGGGTGTGTGATGTTGCAGGTCGTACCGCGAGGGCTCGTATGTCAGCAAGCCGCCGCGGCCCGACGACAAGGAGCGGCGCTACGAGCGGGAGCGGGACCGCGGCCGCCGGTACAACACCATCGAGCGCGACCGGCGGCCCGACGACCGGCGGCCCGACGACCGGCGGCCCGACGACCGGCGGCCCGACGACCGGCGGCCCGACGAGCGGCGGGCCCGCGACCGGCCGCGCGAGGCCCCCGACCGCTACGAGGCCCGCTACCGCGACATCGACCCCACTCGCAAGCACGCCGCCCTGCGCGCGCACCACGACGACGACAGGCGACGAGGTAACACGAGCTTTGCATTACCACTTACATATTTTTGATTTTCCGAGTTAAGATCAGCCTTCAGATTGATTTACTTATTTAAATGGAGATTTACTTATTTAAATGGAGATTGAGCTTATAATAAACACAGTGTTCAACATTTTAAAAACAATAAGCCGATTACAGATCCTCACAGGTAGAAACAAGTATCGCTGAGATAATTTGATTTAATCCTTATAAAAAATTAGTTTTTAGTTGACACTTTAGTAAGAAGAAAATTGCCAATTTAACTCCCTAACACAATTAATTAAATTCTTGACATATCATCACTACGAAATCAATTTTTGAAAAACATTTGAGTCAAATCTTGTCTCGTTGAAACAAAACCAGTATTGAAAAGGTCGAAGTTAAAATGATTGCATTGGTTATTAAATGTATTGCTTTAATTTATTACTCAGACATTGAATCGCTGTCGTGTCGAACTCTTACGATACATAATACATTTGAACTTTAACTACGGGCACCGGCGCTGATGGCAACAATTTATATTTGCAGTGACATTCTCGAGCGGTGCGAAAGCTAGTAGTAGTAACGATAACGCAGGTACAGCCGTCACGTGCGTGGAGTGAGCACTCTTGTTGCATGCCACACTCACACTCACATTGGAATTACGTAACACTTTGCGCTTCGCTAATAAAGTCACAATTCATGATTAATCAAATTGATTTACGATATATCAGTATTTTTGCTTGCAATGTGTTAAGTGTGATATGCTATAAAAATGACAAAATATTCGAAAGTGGTAATTACACTTTTCTGCCTCCATTTATGTCGTAAAAAATAACGTGAGGCTTTGAATTATCTTGTTCTCGTAACGTAATTATTATAAAATGGATCTTAAACTCAAAAGTGTTTATTTCATTGAACATATAAAACATATAAAATTAAGAACCACCTTTACAAAATAAAAAAGAAACCACAGAACAATATTTGATTTCTTTTTTCATACTTCTTTGACATTAGGTATTTTAAAAAAAATTGACAATTTGAAATTTGACATTAATTATAATTATTTTTAAATGTATTTGATTTTGTATGTGATTGATGTATTTTGTTTTTATATTTTGTTTTGTATAATTCTAATTGTATAATATGGGCAAAGCCTGAAATAAATGATTTAATCAATTAATTATTGTATACTATTCACTGAGGGGGACCAATAAAAGTTGTTAAGCTTCGACATTTAAATTACAGTAGCCTATCTTCGTTAATTTCTGAAAACATGTTTTGTTACGAATTTATCAATAAACCAACGCAATACATCTTCAATAGTGCATGAAAAAAAGGCATAAAATCTATTGCATATTAGCCATACACATTGACAGTTTAGAAATTATAGTGTTTTATGCAGGACCGAAATAACCTCGGCTTGCTGCATTCACCCATTTGTAAATATACTTGATTGTTATATGAATATCAATCAAATCATAATGCTTTGTTCAACAATAATATTCACAAAATCAGTATCATTTCTTGTTATCATTACTTTAAGTCTTCAAAATATCGTAACCTCATTGTGTTGATTGTGCGTTTGATTTCATTTTATAGTTTATAGTCATGTTATAGTAATTTAAAAACGTAAGCCAGTGCCCTGCTGTAAACACAATAGTTTTCAATTACGCGTTTTGTTTGATTTAAAATGATGTGTATTCGAGAGCCGGTAAATAAAACGAAAGAAAACAGCAGGTGATTCAATTAACTTTTGATACAATTGTGCCAATTGCGGTAATTTAACATTGTTTATTTTTATGTAATAGTGAAAGCGATCGGTTTCTTATTCGCCTTGGTCTCGTTCGTTGTCGATGTAACAAGGCAGCTGTGACATGCTAGATATATTCGTATCTCGGGCAGCTCTACATATCTATATTAATATTATAAAGAGGAAATATTTATATGTTTGTAAGTAGTGAATTCAAAAACTACAGAACTAATTTCAAAAATTCTTTCACCGATAGTAAGCTCTCTAATCTGCGGATGACATAGGGTATGTAATTTTCCCGAATTTCCATGGGAACTAAAACCCGGCCGAAAAGCTTTATTCAATATATTGAAATTAATACAAACATCGAAAATCTCATACATACGTTTCAGAATAGATTTAGCGTAGCGCCAAAATTGCATATTCCATTTTTGACTTTTTGGACACCATGTTTAGTTTAAATTTCACGTTTCTAGGCTCGAGATAAAAAACCCTAGGCTAGCACAGGCACCTGACATTATTTTGATACGTACCCTATATCTCGATAGCCCACTCGTTCCATCGCATAGCGTCAGTACGGAACAGGTAGAATGGATTCGATAAAATAATAAGCGTTTAGTTTTATTATGAGATGGGTTAACTCTTGACCCCAATCTTGACCAAGGTCAGATCAGGTCGACGATGGAGCGAGTTAACCCAGAAAATGCCTTTAAGGCACTGGTACTCCTACGCACCGACAGAACACAGTAAGCTGTTTGGCGTCGGACTTCGGTAGGAGGATGGTCGCGGACCAGACGGCGTTTGTGTTAGCCCCGTTGTTGGTGCCATTATAGAATGGTAGAATGAAACGTCGTGTAACAATCCATTGTGTTGTGTCCAGGGCCGTACGCGGGCGGAGGCCCGTCCCGGCCGGAGTCCCGCGAGGCGCCGCCCGCCGCCGAGCTGCACGACGGCGACCGCCGCCGCGAGCGCCGCTCCAGGCATCGCGCAGACCCCTACTATGACAGTCAGTACTGCAACGGTGTTTCTGGGGGGCGTTCAATTTAAACAGCTTGATTCCTTTTCAATATATGGTTATAATCAAAAAACTGCACTTCTGTTACAATATTATTTTACTTTTCGTCACATCCACAGCTGGAGAGTTAGACAACGCATATTAAGTGCTACTGCACGCCTACGAACGTATTTTACAACTTATTCCGCGAGCTCACTACAACGAATTCACAATAATCAATCAATGAATGGCGCAAGGCCAGATCTTCAATCATTTCGAATCTTGATATCGAATACCATTTCAAACCTTTTAAATTGATATTCGAATTATCTTCTTCGAAATGACCGAATGAGAAAGAAGTTGCGTTATGCTCGATCCTCCGTGAAGGTCTGCATACCACAGTACCATCACACACACACTTACAAAAGTAACACCTACGTTCAAGTTTCCCTTAAATTTTAAGACACTATTACACACACAAATACCGAAAGATAAGATCAAATATCCACACATAACAAAATGTTTACACAAATTAATTAAACAGTCAAGACTACTTCCAATAACCAACTGATGTTCTAAAATGTTTACATTACTTCGTTTTCTTTGATATCATTGGGGACCATTGTGGATTTTTTACCCAGAAAAAACATACACTATTACTAGTAACTATTACGATGTACTTGACGCACGCTGTAAGCGCTATTCTTTCGATGTGCATTGTGCATACCACGTCAATAAAGATCTAGAGAAGATACAGAACATTTTTTTTAATTACGCCTATGTATACATATATTTACTGATTTATCCATCTATCCACTGTTTTATCCAATGATTTTGTTAAGAGCAGGACGCTGAAGTAACAATGTGTACGCAGGTTACGGGAGCGGTGCGTACACGGATGCGTACAGCATACAGCGCGCGCAGTACCAGTACTACGAACAACTGCGGCTCACAGACCCGCACGCGTATTTACAGGTAATTATCAACGACTGGGACTTACAGGTAATAAATCTACGTGGCTGACCTGCAAAGCTATCGATAGGCTGCCTTCTAGGGTGGAAGATGCTAGGTGGGGTTGTCAGACAGATCGAAGAAAGATTTTTGCGAGTGCGGTGTGACGCTGCACACAATGAGGCATCTATTTGAAGCTGTTTTCTATTAGAACGGTGCCGGTAATCATTATATGTGGGGATATAATTTCGGCTGCTAAAATAATGACGTGGCGACTAATTCAATTCAATCATTTATTTCAGATTTGTTATTAAGTGGGGAGCAAAAACATTTTTCTGAGTTCTAAAAGTAATGGAAACCACCACGATTTTTGTATGCTCAACATAATAAAAATAAATCCTATTTTCACTATTTTTAAAAGCCAAAAGTTTAATTTTTCGATGCCATGCATCGTTTCGTCACCAAAAAACAAATCTCGCTGCCAGCTTAAAATAAAACGTCGCCTAAAAGTGTATTTGATAGGTGCTGGTTTTTTATTTTTTTGACTCTCGATATTGGTCACCAGCCAACTTATCGTGAAACCTAATTTCATTGTTATGAGGAACCAAAATTTTACATTATTTGTCGCTCCGTTTAATACGATCCTTATCCATAATTTTCGCAAATCCCTACGTCGATTTTCAAAGCAATTTTAAAGATAGTGGTCCGTCCGCCTGACGCGTGCGCTGTTGCAGGTGTACAAGCAGCTGATGTCGGGGCGCGCGCCCCCCGCGCCCCCCGCCGCCGCCGCCGCCCCCGACCCCCGCCACAAGCACCTCTACCACGCAGCAGGTACACCTTCTACTCTTACACGCTCAAACGGATACACCAATTTTGATAAAATTTGATATGGAAGTAGCTGACACCCTGAATTAACACAAAGGCTAAATAATTTTCCCGATTTCCCACGGGAACGAAGTTCCAGGCGGAAAGATATTACACCAATACATTTCGGGTCTCTGCGTTTTATTAACGCATGATCTTAGTCTGATAACTAAATAACTTTTACTGTTGGGCTCACTTCGAATGTAATCGCTATAAGGGTTCATTTTGTACGATGTAGCGAACCTGTGTAATTGATATGGAAAACGCAGCTTTTTAACGATGTTTTAAAGTATTATCGAGGTATCTCTGTAAAATTGTCAACTCCATCGCTTACAACTTCCGATCATTGTGTGGGGGTGTATTGATATAACATGTGTATGTGCAGAGTACGTGGGTTCGGGGTTCGAGTCCCGCGAGGAGCGCGGCAGCGTGCACTCCGGCCGCTCCAGCACCGGCCTCACACGCAACGACACGTACGTACACACACACCTATACGTATCATACGCACCTACACGTATCATACGCACACACACATGGATGATTCGTTTCAAGTGCATGGACGGAATCACTTTTGCCTTCTAGGCTGGTTTAAAAACATCAAAAGGATGTTTTTAAACCAGCCTAGATATACTTTTAAAGTTTGAACTTGAAGTTATCTTCACGATAGATGGTTAACGAAGTTTTTAATATAATTACGAGGAGTACTTTCTCTATATCTATTAAAATCAGACAAATAATTAGATTTTTAATAGCTTCAAAACTCAGCTAAAATACTATCATTACCTATTTGAGAGTTAGCGCTTTGGCACAGGATTTCTCCTATTTAAGCGCTACCTGATAAATGTTGTAAAATGTACCTACCTTTGTTACTTGGCCAAATAAATAATTTTTATTATTATTATTAGAGAAGCTTAAGCAGTCCACTAAATAGTACATCTTCAAAATCTGCATAAAATTGGCAAAAAAGCTCCACGTAAAGTACTATCTGAATAGAAGTAAAAATTCTTCATACAAGAAAATCAAATCAAATTGCTTATTGTTGAAATAAACTTAAGATTAACTGCCACACTCAGAAACGTCAATAAAGTTAAGCACTGCTTAACTCTGATGTTGCCACTTTCAGTCTTGTTGATGTAAACAAGGATAGCATGGCGTTTAAATACTTCTTTACTTTTATTGACGTAAAAATACAAATAATAAAACAAATTAATTCCTGTGTTTAAACTAGGTTACATGCCTTTATGTCAGGCGATAAAAATCTGGAATTCCACACACTATCGGTCTTTTTGATAAGCTATAAAATAAAAATGAGAGACGTAATCAAAGTATGAAAAGTTTTTTTTTCCATTTTCGACTTATGTTTCTTAGGAAGAGTTGTTTGTTCAGCCATCTAATGCACTTGTGAAAGTTATCCTAGTAATGGAAATGTAATATATCGACACGCGTGTAGATTCTGGTTTGGAAACACCGCTGCGACTTCACGGTGTTCATTCGACGGCAAGGTCGACAGCAATCGATAACTTATCCGAGCAAATTGTTCGTAGCTGTACAAAATTACGATAACCTTCGTCTTTACTCCTTTCATACTCAATCGAGTTGCTGTTGACTGCAGCTAAACGGTTAATAGCCACAATCACACGATCTAAGCGCATCAGGTTACCCTCATTTTCATTGCAAAACAGTTCTTATATTTACAGCACAGAGTGCACGCGTTTGGTAAACTGATGTGCAGCCTTCTGTACATAATCTAATCAGTAATCACATACAGTCGTGTAATGTAGCCGTCACGGGTTTCATTATCGAACTAAACACTTCAAATACGCATTTACATTTTCTTCTTTTTAATATACGGTGTTCAGAATGCTTAATTTGCTTGTATTGTTTTGCATACATTGGTTTTTTGCAACTGAAACAAATTATTCAGTAATTTTCATTTTAAAATTACATGTTATCATGTGGTCGGGCTTTCGATAGTAGCGAGAGGGCGATGTATTATAGTAGGAGTAAGCTGTACAGATACTTGTAACGAGACGGTTGCAGTGTATCTGACCTCTACCAAGGTCTGGATGTAGTGCTGGTGGAAGCAAGCCTCCCGCACAACGCTACGGGTGGAGGTTAACCACATACTCTCACAAACATCTCACTGAACATTGTATTTATTCTTAAAGAACAGGATCAATCTTGCTATTTCTTTATACGGGGCTATTGATAAGATAGAAAAATAAATTGTAGATATTTAAGGTTCTTGTCTTTTAACGCTTTCTCTGATTTAATGAATTCTGATCGGGGCAAAAAAATTTGGGCCCAAAGGGGCCCATGACACGAGGAAAACCTTACCGTAGGCCTTTATGAGTGTGGTATTTAAATAAAGAGATAGGTAGGACTTTAAATTGGTATATAACGTGGGTCTTTATACTCGTCGGTGAAGTATAAGGCGGACAATGGTCGGGTGTCTGAAGTTAAATAGAATCGGACTTTTTTTTAAACGCCCCACAACGCATTGATACAAACAGCTGTAGAATACAAAAAGAATCAAATTGAAAGGGGAAATTCCTTTTTGATATTATGGCCTGGATGAAAGACCTTTGGGGCAAGGGAGCAATGTTCAGCGGGGTAGTGTAGTGTAGTGCGGCCCGGGCGCGTGTGACGTGTGTGGTGGCGTAGGTACTGGCGCGGCCGCTCCCCCTCCCCCCGCGGCGCGCGCTCGCCCCCCTCCCCCGCGTCGCCCGCCTCCGCCTCCGCCTCCGCCTCCGCCTCCGCCTCGCACCGCGCCGCGCATGCGCACAGCACCAGGACTGATATCTCCGACAGGTATTCATAGTGCCCCGCCTTCTCATGTCGGGTGATTTTAAGCCTCCGGAATGACCCCTAAACAGCTTTTCCCTAAAAAACGGAAAAAACGACAAACAAGTTTAGCGGTTCCGCACTGCATCCGATCCGAATATATGAATATAATGTCCGATGGGACCGAAGTGCTGTCTCTATGTCGGATTACACTCGACGTGACGAAACTTATGGTCGCCTTAGCAGCATTTTCGCGTCAGATTCAGAGAGAAACTTTTTTAAAACTAATCTAGGCCTGAGATTGTGTTCTGAATTCTTTGAAAATATTATTTGCTAGTGAACTAATTGTATCCTATTGGTCACTAATTTAAAATCACCCGAAATATCCTTACAAGGAAATCCTACTTAAATGTTGTTGTATATTTGAATTCCATCGCTTGCGGTTTTGATTTAGTTTCATGGTATCATTTCGTTTTCATTTCATTTACTCATTGTTTGCGCAAATTCATCGCATGCGTTTGAAGAAGCACCTTATATTTTTACTCATTGCATATTAGTTGCACAGTTTGAACATTAACCGACTTTGAATTAGTCAGCGAAACTTAAGGAGTTATTCTCCTCATGAAACTGATCAACTTTCTTCAAAGAACCTATATAGAATTCTCAAAACAGACTTACGACTTCCCATACAGATAATCCACTGATCGCTCAAGTTGTATGGACAATTAAGCAGAAATAAAAAAAGGCATATTTGGACCTACGTTCCACGGAGAAAGTAGTTCAGTAAAGTGATTGAAATCCTTTTTTGCTAATTCAAAGTTACGCAATCTATGTAGATAGATTGTAAATATTAGAAACTGATTATTTTATCTTTCCGTGTTCAACCTGATGCTATCGATTGTGTTGTAAGGTAAAGCAAAGTTAATCTTACTACCGTCGAAGATTGTACCGACTTGTGCGACATGTTTATCTCGCGCGCAGGGACTTGAACACGGACGCGTCCTTAAACCTGCAGCTGGAGGAGTCGACGGTGCGCTCGGAGCGGATGACTCCGCTCAAGTTCTCTACCGCACACATCAAGGTAAAACATTCTTTTATTTTTTACTAGCTTTCCGCCCGGGATTTCGTTCCCGTGGAAATTTGGGAAAATTATGTAGCATATGTGTTAATCCGTGGTGTAAGTTACCTCCATACCAAATTTTATTAAAATTGGTCCAGCCGTTTGAGCGTGAAAGAGTCACAAACATCCATACATCCTCACAAACTTTCGCATTTATAATATTAGTAGGATTTTTATCTTTTTTGCCTAATACAGGATCCCACTGCTAGGCCTCCCCTGCATCTTTTCATTCCTTCAGGTTTCATATACAGTTAAAAACATGGGACCAATGTCACTGCCCTAGGGAACTACTCCCATTTTTTGATACTATTTTTTAACAAAACAGGCTATGATTGGTTATCATGGATAATATTCAAAAATTTGTTCATTACAAAAAGTAATGCCGTTCATTTATATAAAATTATTACTTTTCTGTAACAATGAAGTAAGTGATAGTGTATCAAATGCCTTAGATAAATCTCTGCACGAATTTCACCTTTCTATTTTGATGAGTTAATGAGTAAGTTAGAAATTTTCTTTTGAAGAGTTAAGACGACTAATGTGATGAACTGTGTTGCCAGGGCAGCGTGCGGTCCCGAGGCGTAGTGGTGGTCCGCGCCGCGTACCCAGTGGACGGGCTGCCCGCCACCGTGCACATCGTGTCGCTAGCCGCCGCCACCGCGCGCGACCCCGCCGCGCTCGAGCTCAGCGCCTACCCCGGCCCGCTGGTCAAAGGTACCACCACTACGTTAAGGGATATAGGCCTCGAATCGGGGTTGTGCGACTATAAGACAGGGGTGGAGGAGTAAAGGGGGTCATTTTTCATGAAAGTATGGACTGTATGACGTGGAACGAAGGGTAATGCTACGGAAGATGTCTAGAGAGGAGGTGGGACCGGTTTACTTGGCGGATCTGGTGGCTTTGGATGCGAACTTCGCGGGCTTCAAGGACTTTTGCTTCAGATGCTCCAGAATGGGGAGAGTGACACAGAGGCGGCAGAAGACACGCAAGAGTTGCGTGAGTTTGTAGGGAGACAAGAAAATATGCGCGTGAAAGAGCGCTTGAGCAAGTAATGCGCATACGTCCCATAGATTGGCCGATATAGCCGCAAGATCGGTGGAACCATGGGTCGGTGGAGGGTCCTGTTATCAACTGCACATCATCGTATCGCTGGCCGTCACCACAAAATAATTCTGTCTCTTACGAATAATCAATAGATGTTTTCCCATCAATTTTTACTAAGGCCCGTATCACAGGAGACTCAAATCTCGATCCATACTTAAGTATCGATCGTTTCTCTCTCTCACTATAAAAATTATGAAGACGACTGCTACTCAAGTATAGATCAGAATTTGAGTCGTGTTCTGTAACACGAACCTCAGTCTCTGCGACGCTAAAGTTAGGTGTGCCGTTTGCTTATGTCGCTGCTAACGCCGTGTGTCGCGCCCCCAGGTGTGACGCACAAGAAGAGTGTGATCGAGTACTGCTCGGGGCGCGTGCGCGCGCGGGCCGCGGCCGGCCGTGACGTCATCGGGTACGTGCTGCTGTGGGAGCTGCTCGCGCTGCTACTCAGGCAGAACGGGGTGAGTGCGCCACTGTACCGAGGAAGTTCTATACCCCTCGCGTTATCCGTCTACGTGGAAAGCGTTTCGCTGGGTATTCTGTAATCGAAATCAATTCGCTTCCTTTTGACGGTGAAGGCTTGTATTTTCATGTTTTAACGGAGATATCTCGTAGCTTCACTTCAGAGTAGTCGTTTCTCTAATAAAATACTTTAAGTCGATCCCTCTTTTGTACTCTTTCTATCCTCCCGACTACCCCTCTCGTTATATTACTGTGGAGGTTCTATATCACCATGATTAGCATCTATTCCTTGCCTTTTCCTGGTTTCCATCAGCTCGAACCCCGGTAGATTTCCTAAGCTAATAAATCACAGGAACTATAAAATTTCGTGACACCATGCCTTCTTGTCATTCATAACCGGTTTTATTTTTAATAGATTCATTGCACGTTTCTCCTCTGGGGAAGACTGCACCTTTGCTAATAGGCGTAAAGTCAGCAGGATCAAAAGAACAGCAGAACCTTCTTCTTCGCTTCGAAACCGCTTCGGGGCGAACCCCGCGGCGTGGTGTCAACCGCGGTCCATAACAATCCGGTCTTTAGCGTCACCTGCCGGCGACCGCGGCGTTGGGTGTGCGACCACGACGGCGACTACGACCACAACAACGACGGCGACGACAGGGGAAAAGGAAAAGGGGAACCTAGATTGTTTTGGAAAAAAACATGTCTTAACCTAGATTGTTTGGGAAAAATAACGAAACCTAGATTTTTGGAGAAAAAAAAAGTAGCGATGTGCACGATGGGTCCGTGCCGGTATTGATCCTATCGGATTAGTTTGAGTTTTTATCTTATTGTGTTTCCGTAGAAGATTTTCTTGGTTGTCGTTATGATAATAATATAATCCCATTATGTTATTATGAGTATAGCCATTATAATTAAAAACCCATTGTAGAGTAAATAAATATTTATTTAATCCCGAGTGTATGTCTGCAGGTGGTGGTGGGGGCAGACATCGCGGAACTGCTGATGAAGAACAAGAAAGAGTACCCGTACGCCGCGCACCACAACAACAACAACAACAACAACAACCACAACGGCAAGTACCACTCATGTAGAACTGAACGCACTCACTATCAGATTGGCAAGACTGTCTTAATTAACAGTCACAGAAAGCATATTCATCTGACTAAAACAAGAGGTTTACAGCGACGGTCGTCATATTGCTATCTAACAGCAGAATATTATAATTGTTTTTTATTAATCCTATGCTTAATCCTTACTAATATTATATGCGAAAGTTTTTAAGTATGGATGTTTGTTACTCTTTCACGTTCAAATGGCTCGACAAATTTTGATAAATTTGGTATGGAGGTAGCTGACACCCTGGATCAACACATAGGCCAAATCATTTTCCGAATTCCCACGAGAACAAAGTCCCTGGTGGAAAGCTAGTATTGTTCTATATAAAACGAAAGGTTCACAGCGACGCTCGTCGTATTGCTACCCAACAGCAGAATATTGTTAATGGTTGTTAGCAATCGTACGCTTAACCCAATATATTTATGTTAATAATGTTGTGTGCAGGCAGCCGGCGCGGGTCCTCTCTGTCTGGCCACGAGGAGCGCTCGTGGACCCCCGAGCAGCCCTCCATCTCCACCTCGGACCTCACGCGTGAGTCTACAAGCTATTATATTATCTTATTAGATAATTGTTGGCCCAGCTTCTCTCTTAGCGCTCTCTTTTAACGATTTATAGAAATATTTGTAGTCCTTCTTATCGTGTAGGTATAGTCAAGTGTGTGGCAAACTTGGCTAATCCTGGTGTCAGAGTTTTCAAACCGTACAATGGCTTCTGACTTGGTTTTAACGACTGTAATCAATCGATACCGACAGCTTAACGTGCCCTCCGAAGCACGGGAACGCTTGTGATAAATTGCCACTTCGGTACCAGCCTCTGTGTACGTTGCTTAGCCTCGCTGATCGGTTGAGATCAGCGAGCGAGCGCCACTGAGCTATAAGCTCTTCGTCCTCAGTTTTACTCTAATAGCAGTATGGGTTAATAATGGTGTATGTGTTATTGCAGCCCAGGAGGAGGGTGCGGGTGGTAGCGGGGCGGTGGATGAGGCGGCGGCGCTGGAGCGGCTGCGGGACTACCTCACCTACGGGAACCGGCAGGAGGCGCTCGGTAACACATCACACATTCACTACCTTCTTTACTTGTCAAATTTTGACTTAAAGGACTCATATTCAGGTCATAAATAAAAAAAAAAACAATTTCGAATTTATTTTTGGAAAATTTACAGATAATTTATTTACAACAAGAAACATAAAATGGGTACTTCCAAAGCCAATTTTCGCCAATAGCAACAGAGTTACAACAGTGCATATTACAAAACAAAACATCTGTAGACAGTGCAGGAGAAATACAATAAAATATACTTAAAGGAATCATTGATGTGATACATTTACAAATCGGTCTTTTTGATCCGATTTGATGTCCTACGTGCTTAATTTTGTCATATTTTGTAGTTAATAAAAAATAATGCTCTTTAAATTATTATGTATTATATATATACCGTCTCGTATCTTTGTAGTTTTTTCAATTTAACAAACTTTATGTTATGAGAGTAGTTGCGCTCTACTGGTCTCGCGGCACTTGTCACTCACTTACCATTTGCCATGGAGGTTACTTCCATAAAGAAAAGGTCAGTATAAAACTATACCGAAAAAAAACATTAGTCGGTTGCATCACTTTCCTTCTATTTTTTTATAACGACACAATTTAATTGGGTTTGTAAATTAAGCAATTACTGTAGACGGTACACGTAGATAAAACGGCGGCTCATCAGTCGGTTGGACTGCAACTACTGCACGGATGTAAACTAGCGGTCGAACTCATATAATAGTACAATATGCTACAAGTGTGCTAAGCCTTCGGCTCGGACTCTAAACTCGCCTCTAATGTAATATCCAATGCGCACGCGTGTCATACGACGTTTTTCAACACATTTGCGAGGAAAGAAAGAAATAAAAACTTTCCTTTGATATTGACGGCAACAAGCTATCACTTGCACGTTGCGCCTCGGAAAGTATCCACGTAGGTTTCCTGTTCTGCACTTGAAGAAGACATTTTTTGTGTTGTATTTCTGACAAAAATAACAATCTGATGAATACAAATGCAGTTTGTGAAAACCAAGTGAAAACATCTGAAAAGAGGCACGATTATTTTTTTCTTTTTTCGCTCGCAAAATGAGATTTACATTGCCATACAGCCAAATAATAAAAAAAATACTTAACTATATATTTTCACGTTTTAACATAAATAAATGATAATTTTATGTTAAATTTAAATGATTTAGTGGAATTATATTTTTATTTACAAATAGTTTAATATTTACACTTAATTTTAAATATAAAATAAGTTCTGATCTCTTTGCTGAAATTTAGAAGAAAAAAAAAACCATTACGTACTAATGCTTTATTTTTATTACTCACGGGCTGGGTAATACATATCATTATGAACCTTAAAACAATGACATAAGACCCACTTTATGAGCAAATGTGTTGAAAAAGAATATACAGGAGAACAGATGCTCGATTCATCATGTAATCGAATGAGGTAATACGAACTACAGGAATACAACTTACGAGTTAACGCGATTGGGATATATCATCCATGTGTGAGGTTAGTGGAGTGTAGTCGGATGAGGTGTTCGAATCGACAGGACCATCCGAACATTCATACACACAGGACTGTGATTCGTCATCCTCGTGCGGGGGTGGAGTCGTGTAGTGTAGCCGTGTCTGCGTTTGTGTTGCAGAGTGGGCGATGTCAGTGGGTCTGTGGGGACACGCGATGCAGCTGGCGAGCGGCATGGAGCGGCGGCACCGCGCGCTCGTGGCCGGCCGCTTCGTGCGGGCCGTGCCCCGCGCCGACCCGCTGCACACGCTGTACGCACACCTCGCCGCCCGGCCCCCGCCCGCCGCCACGGTAATACACACACACACACCGCGACTGGAGCACACCTCGCCGCCCGGCCCCCGCCCGCCGCCACGGTAATACACACACACACACCGCGACTGGAGCACACCTCGCCGCCCGGCCCCCGCCCGCCGCCACGGTAATACACACACACACACCGCGACTGGAGCACACCTCGCCGCCCGGCCCCCGCCCGCCGCCACGGTAATACACACACACACACCGCGACTGGAGCACACCTCGCCGCGCGGGCCCCGCCCGCCGCCACGGTAATACACACACACACACCGCGACTGGAGCACACCTCGCCGCGCGGGCCCCGCCCGCCGCCACGGTAATACACACACACACCGCGACTGGAGCACACCTCGCCGCGCGGGCCCCGCCCGCCGCCACGGTAATACACACACACACACCGCGACTGGAGCACACCTCGCCGCGCGGGCCCCGCCCGCCGCCACGGTAATACACACACACACACCGCGACTGGAGCACACCTCGCCGCGCGGGCCCCGCCCGCCGCCACGGTAATACACACACACACACCGCGACTGGAGCACACCTCGCCGCGCGGGCCCCGCCCGCCGCCACGGTAATACACACACACACACCGCGACTGGAGCACACCTCGCCGCGCGGGCCCCGCCCGCCGCCACGGTAATACACACACACACACCGCGACTGGAGCACACCTCGCCGCGCGGGCCCCGCCCGCCGCCACGGTAATACACACACACACACCGCGACTGGAGCACACCTCGCCGCGCGGGCCCCGCCCGCCGCCACGGTAATACACACACACACACCGCGACTGGAGCACACCTCGCCGCGCGGGCCCCGCCCGCCGCCACGGTAATACACACACACACACCGCGACTGGAGCACACCTCGCCGCGCGGGCCCCGCCCGCCGCCACGGTAATACACACACACACACCGCGACTGGAGCACACCTCGCCGCCCGGCCCCCGCCCGCCGCCACGGTAATACACACACACACACCGCGACTGGAGCACACCTCGCCGCCCGGCCCCCGCCCGCCGCCACGGTAATACACACACACACACCGCGACTGGAGCACACCTCGCCGCGCGGGCCCCGCCCGCCGCCACGGTAATACACACACACACACCGCGACTGGAGCACACCTCGCCGCGCGGGCCCCGCCCGCCGCCACGGTAATACACACACACACACCGCGACTGGAGCACACCTCGCCGCCCGGCCCCCGCCCGCCGCCACGGTAATACACACACACACACCGCGACTGGAGCACACCTCGCCGCGCGGGCCCCGCCCGCCGCCACGGTAATACACACACACACCGCGACTGGAGCACACCTCGCCGCGCGGGCCCCGCCCGCCGCCACGGTAATACACACACACACCGCGACTGGAGCACACCTCGCCGCGCGGGCCCCGCCCGCCGCCACGGTAATACACACACACACACCGCGACTGGAGCACACCTCGCCGCGCGGGCCCCGCCCGCCGCCACGGTAATACACACACACACACCGCGACTGGAGCACACCTCGCCGCCCGGCCCCCGCCCGCCGCCACGGTAATACACACACACACACCGCGACTGGAGCACACCTCGCCGCGCGGGCCCCGCCCGCCGCCACGGTAATACACACACACACACCGCGACTGGAGCACACCTCGCCGCGCGGGCCCCGCCCGCCGCCACGGTAATACACACACACACACCGCGACTGGAGCACACCTCGCCGCGCGGGCCCCGCCCGCCGCCACGGTAATACACACACACACACCGCGACTGGAGCACACCTCGCCGCGCGGGCCCCGCCCGCCGCCACGGTAATACACACACACACACCGCGACTGGAGCACACCTCGCCGCGCGGGCCCCGCCCGCCGCCACGGTAATACACACACACACACCGCGACTGGAGCACACCTCGCCGCCCGGCCCCCGCCCGCCGCCACGGTAATACACACACACACACCGCGACTGGAGCACACCTCGCCGCCCGGCCCCCGCCCGCCGCCACGGTAATACACACACACACACCGCGACTGGAGCACACCTCGCCGCGCGGGCCCCGCCCGCCGCCACGGTAATACACACACACACACCGCGACTGGAGCACACCTCGCCGCCCGGCCCCCGCCCGCCGCCACGGTAATACACACACACACACCGCGACTGGAGCACACCTCGCCGCCCGGCCCCCGCCCGCCGCCACGGTAATACACACACACACACCGCGACTGGAGCACACCTCGCCGCCCGGCCCCCGCCCGCCGCCACGGTAATACACACACACACACCGCGACTGGAGCACACCTCGCCGCCCGGCCCCCGCCCGCCGCCACGGTAATACACACACACACACCGCGACTGGAGCACACCTCGCCGCCCGGCCCCCGCCCGCCGCCACGGTAATACACACACACACACCGCGACTGGAGCACACCTCGCCGCCCGGCCCCCGCCCGCCGCCACGGTAATACACACACACACACCGCGACTGGAGCACACCTCGCCGCGCGGGCCCCGCCCGCCGCCACGGTAATACACACACACACCGCGACTGGAGCACACCTCGCCGCCCGGCCCCCGCCCGCCGCCACGGTAATACACACACACACACCGCGACTGGAGCACACCTCGCCGCCCGGCCCCCGCCCGCCGCCACGGTAATACACACACACACACCGCGACTGGAGCACACCTCGCCGCCCGGCCCCCGCCCGCCGGCACGGCTATTAAAAAAGCACCCTCGGAGTTTCTTACCTATTCTTCTCTGGGAAAGAGTGCACTTTTACGAATAGGCAGTAGAGTCAAAAGAACAAATATGTATGTATGTATTTAATGTAATTATGACTTATTTTAAGTAACTTCCTGAATGTTCTATGAAGTAAATATATTTGTAATGTCGTGTCGTAGTGCGTGTCAGACGAGCGGTGGGGCGACTGGCGGCCGCACGCCGCCATCATGCTGGCCAACACCTCCGCCAGGCCGGAGCACGACCAGAGGACGCTCACACAGCTTGGTAACTATATTTATTTGGTGAACCAACCCTTTAAATGTTTAACATTATAAAAGCTTACTTTTTATCCCTGTAAAATTAGTCCAACCTTAAAGAGCTCAAATCTATACTGCATCAGGAAAATGGTATTAGCAAAATGTTGCAACGGTTTTTGAATGTATTTGTGAGAGGTTCACCAAAAATGGAACCTCTAGGGGAAATCATTGATTTCCAGTAAATCGCGTTTAAAGTTTTGAGTCGAAATAAGTTTCACATCTCCACTACTTTGTTATTCGAGATCGCTTCATATATTATGTCATCCCAACCTTGACTTGCGCTGTGTGTAAGACGTAGTTTTTCCAAAACTACCTCGGCTCACTAAAAAATTCACAAAGAAAAAATCACGGAACCTAAAAATATTCTGATTAGACCAAAACAAAGCTGAAACACCACAAAAACAAAATTCATGAAAAAAAAACCCATTTCCAATCCCTCCAGGTTTTTGCTGGACCGTTCACATTTATTGAGTTAATTTGAAAAAATAAAATATTTTGTGTACAGGTGACAGCCTGCTGTCCCGCGGGCTGCTGTACTCCGCCCAGTTCTGCTACGTGTCGTGCGGGCTGCCCTTCGCCCCGCACCCGCTCGCGCCGCTGTCCGCCCCCGCCCCCGCCCCCGCCCCCGCCGCCGCCCCGCCGCGGCTCGCGCTGCTATTGGCCGACTCCCGCGTCTCCTCGCTGCAGCAGCTCGCTACCAACCAGGCTATCTTCGCCACTGAGATCTACGAGTACGCGATCTCGCTAAACCGAGACTTCGTCCTCGATGAGTTGCAGGTTTGTGGGATTCGTTTGCGTTTGAATATCGGTTGTATGTTATTCTCTATTCTGACATATTTTAAGAAACATTCCGTTTGTTCTATGAAATACAACTTTTTTTGACTCGACTTTGACTCTGTTGTCATGTATGCAGTTTCTTAAAAAGTGTGACAAAAATGCAAGTTATTTTAATCCGCAGCAATATTCTCGTTACAAAAAAAATTAAGATTCATTCTGATAGTTTTAAATCTCAGATCACAAATATAAAAAGCGGCTTTCACATTTGTTTTAAACTTCCAGGTGTACAAGTTGATCCTAGCGACGCGCCTGGTGGACTGCGGGCAGTACGAGCGCGCGCTGGGCTACGTGGAGCAAGCGGCGCGCGCCGTGACGTCACAGCCCGCCCGCCACCCGCCCGCCCTGCCCCGCGCGCTGGCCGAGCTGGGCGAGCGGCTGCGGTACCACGACGTCACGCTGCAGGACGCGCCGCCCGGGGCCGAGGCGGACCCCGACCTGCCCGACTCGGAGACGTCCGCACCCACCCACTGGCTCGACGCACTCCACCACGTCGCTAACACACAGGTACCACGCCCCCCCACCCCGACCTGCCCGAAACGGAGCCTCCCGTCCCCGCATCCACCTTCCCCCACCAGTTAGACATAGATTGAAATTGTTCCTTGATTACAGAGTCAGCTATCCACTCAGTCGACGCCTGCGCACGAGTACTACCAGCCGCCCGCCGCGCTGCAGTCGGCCCCCCCCGCACACCCCGCGCCCCCCGCCCCCGACCCCACCCCCACACACAACGAACATAGCTATTGGACTGAACAGGTACACCGACTCAAACTTCGATTAGGTCACTTTGCGCTAAAAGTGAAACCATTAAACCTAGATGAAGGAAAGTCTAGACCTTTTTTTCACAACGACAGCAGAAGGTGTGCCCTTGCCTTCCCTGTCGGGGGGAGCAGAATAGTCCCCTCACCCTACACGCAGGTAGGGTCAGAGGCAGTCCCGACGACCGGCCTATTCTGATAGGCCGCGGTAGAACTTCACCGCCGGGGTTCTCCCCGATGCGGTTTCCCCGTGCGCCCCCCCGGCGCACGAGAAGACATGACTACATTTTTTCACAAATTACCTTGGGGATCGTTGTTTAATTTAGTTCAATTTTAAGTTTTGATAAATTAAAGCCGTCCAATAAGCAACACCATATAAAACACAACACATGACACATGAAACATGGAATAATAAATGAAATGAAATAAGACTGGGGCCCTGTGAAAATATCACGGGACATCACCGAATTCACATTAGTACTCTCCAGGAGATACTTCATAATTTTTATAGAGGGGCACTGTCACAATAGATCTGGAAAGGTCACGGTGACATCGGGCTTATATACTTACGGAACCACGACAATTCGCACGCATACAGTTAAAAAACAAATAATAGGTCTTTACCTATGAAATTGCCGATTTTTTCTCAAGTTTTATTTTATTCATAGTTTATTTGATTGAACAGCTATTACTCAAATTGTTTTTTATTTCAAAACCTTGACCATATAACGGAGATATTGAGTCAAATTAATACATATTTACTTTAGATTTATTTGCTCAAATATAAATATAAAAAGAAGCTCAAATATAGCTCGTTTCATCCGTTGCCCGTTTCATTGCTTATTTTTGCTGTACCGTTGTTACAGTTACAACTTTCAATAAAATAAGTGTGATGAAAATTAACTTAATGTTGTCCAAACCTTCCCACAAAATTTTGCTAAATTTGGATTTCGCACTCCTGAGAAAAATCCAAAAACGTTAGTATGGAAAATTCAGTTTTTCAAAAATATTGTATGAAAAACGGCAAATTTATAGGTAAACACCTATTATAATAAATGATTAATCACTCCGCCATCCAGCAGGCCCAGCCGACGCAGTACCAGCCTTACCCCCAGCCGGAGGAGGGGACCGAGCCACCCCCCCCGCAGTACTACCAGCCCCCCGCGCCCCCCCGACCCCCCCTACGAGGACTGGGGGCAGCACGACCACACGGGCTACGGCAGCTACTGGCAGGCCGACTCTATCTACGGAGAGGTCAGTACTACACACTACTACACACCAACCCCCTTATTATAAACATGGTGTAGCTTTGGCATATCATTTTGAAGTGAAAACTTCTTAAGCATCGTTGTGGTTGGAAAGTCGATTAAACGGAAAAGCGACAATAATAATTTTCCACGTTATAAAAACGTATGAGTCACCGACTTCAATCCCAACACTCATTTATTTAGATGATGTTCTGGTTTGTAGTATTTCTTGTTTTTGTTGATTTTTTAAAAACGATAAATCATTTTCGATAAAATTTATATGGGACCTCTTTCGAACAAAAAAATAATTTTGAACATCGGTCCATAACTGGCGAAGAAATCGATGAACATACATAAAAAAATATTGAAAAAATACATACAGTCGAACATAGAACCTCCTCCTTTTTTGAAGTCGGTAAAAAGAGACAGACACATAAATTCATAAGATTTTAACGTGGGAGAAAATGAGATAGTACGTTTGTGAAGGTTTCACTTCTACCACGTATGAATTGCACACATGTTTTTTTTTTTATTGATGTTCGAATAAAAAAAAGATGCACTACGCCACGTTTTTATTAAGACTGTTGCTGTCTTACAAATAAAACTTAAACGCGACTAATAATAAGTTGAAAACAAAATAATTAATTTTGTGAAACATAGTGTATAATGTTTTGTTAGTAAGGCAGTCGTAGCTAGAAAGTATTGTTTGGGTGCTACAGATATTTTTATCACACAAACAAATTTCCCTTTGTGTTGTGATTTCTAGATGAAACTCCATTTTAATAAACTTTTATTAGAGTAAAAAAAGTTAAAAAAAAAGTTTTTTTTAAATAATTATACAGATATCACAAGTATTGCTTTGGTACCTGTAACTGACTCAGACTCATTTCTTTGCAAGATGATATTTTTCTGGACACAATTATATACAAAATACGATGTTGAGAATAATTTTCATAGTAGAATTTATTCATATATGTCTCGGTTGCTATAAAACTTTGGAAAGATGTTTTGCTTGAATAAATGGTTCGTTAAAAAAATCTATTTTTACTAGCTATGTTTAGTTATACTTGCATATGGTGGTGGATATAAAAGTAGAGGTTTTGGGATGTCATCAATATAATTTTGCATATGATAGTGGTGTGATGGTTGAGACACTATACACATGTTTTATATAAAGTCATGCAAATATGACCTAATGTTTGTACCGTGTGCCTAACAGCACGTATTTCGAATGATATTATATGAAATCGTAAGCTAAATATCGTTTTTGACGAACGTAAAATGCCGTTTGGCTCGGTTTACATTTTAAAGTAAAATGTAGGGTTTTAACCGCGTTCGAGAGGGTCAGTCGGGTCCAAACCGAGGGGGGCGTATGTGTGTGTAGTGATACTAACGCATGTGTATGGCGGGCAGCGCGCGCCGGGGGCGGCGGGGGTGAGGGGTGCGGGGGGCGGGGGCGGCGCTGCCCGCGCTGTGGGAGGCGGGCGAGGAGGGGCCGGAGGAGGGGTCGTCACTGCGCCGCCGCGTGCAGCTCAAGCCCCCCGCCCCCGCCGCCCCCCGCAGCTCGTCCCGCGCCGCCAGCACCGACTCGGAGGGCAGAGCGCCCCGCCCGACGCCCCGCCCCGCGCCCCGCGCCCGCCTCTCCGACCTGGACGTCCACCTGGCGCACAGCCCCGGGCGGCCGGCCGCCCCCCCCCTGCCGCCGGCCCCGCGCCCCCCGCGCTACGGCTCGGTGATCGCGCACACGGTGGACTCGTGGGCGCGGCAGACGGTGCACGTGCGCGACGGCACCTACAAGCCGCTCGTGTTCGGCGGCACCTACCCCATCGACGAGCCGGCGTCGCCCCCCGCCGCCCCGCCCCCGCCCCCCGGGCTCGCCCTGGTGTCCGTCCCCCCGCCCGCGCCGCCCCCCTGCCGGCTGGCGCTGCGCCGCACCATCGAGGCGAGCCTGGACCGGTTCGAGGCGGCGCTGGCCCGGCGCGCGGGGCGGGGCGCGGGCGGGGGGGGCGCGCACCTTCGAGATCGACGCCCCGCTGGCCGCCCCCCCCGCCGCCGCCCCCGCGCCCCGCCGCCCGCACGCCGAGTACTACGTGTCGGGCCCCAAGACCTTCGACATCGACGAGCCGGTCCCCTTCATGTAGACCCCCGCCCGCCCCGCCCCGCCCCCCGCTTGATGTTGTCCATGCGTCCCGCCCGCGAGTGTTCATCTCGTAAGACTTTAATATTTCGATCGAGTAGATATTTTAAACTTACCGCATTCCATGTTCCGGTCTAGTATTTTGCTGTGATATTTCTGATCTGAATTTGCCATAGTATTGTGTTCGAATGAAGTAATTTATTTTAAATTATCTGATATAAAAAAAGCTTTACTTAAGAGTTTAGAGATTGTTGTATAACCTAATGGTATTATGCAATGTTACACAAAATAAAAGTTGTAAGTATAAAGTGTGGCGTTTGTCTGTCAGTCCCCGAGCCGGCGTTGCGTGCACGTCTCGTCAGGTACATATGTTCTTACGTTATCTACTAAACATGTTCTGCCTCATCCATCACACCGCTTTCTTTGTATGTATTAATTTCACATACAGAGTAATGCACGAAAAAATAAGCAATATTTCACAACTTATCAAAAAGTATCAGCGTATAACACCATTGCTTTGTATAAGTACCATACCTTATAATTTGCAGTTTTTGAAGCCCTCGTATACATATTTTTTTGCTTTTGTAAGATTTGCAAAGACTCGAGTATTTACTTTAATTTAGTTTTTTGCGCTTTGAATATGGCTTCTCGATGTTATATTTTTTTAATTTTTGTTATGAGATGGGTTAACTCTTGACCCCGATCTTGTCCAAGGTCATAGATAAGGTCGACATGGAGCGAGTTAGCCCAGAAAACCTGGAGGAAGGGTACCTAAATACAATAATGGCTTTTATTTACTTTTAATAAGAATGGGAAATGTGTAGCATTCAGACAATCACGCTAATTGCCCACTGGCGTAGGAAAGGCTTGCAGATTGCCACTAGGTATAATTTGTATCAACTTAAGTGTGTCCCTCACAGACCTATATCGAGATAGACGAAAAGAGCGCTTCAAGCTGTATGAGAACCTAGCGTGTCGAATTTTTGTATCTAAGATGAAGTCACGAGCGAGATTTAGTGATGGGAAATCAAGACCGCGCGGAAACGATTCAAAGGCGCTTAATTAAGTAAAACAATAATGTAAATCCGATTAAAATCGATTATTATTTACGGCATAGGTCTCAAGCGGACTAACTTAAGTCGGACAAAACTGTGACCGTGGATCACACTTTTTACACGCAAGGTAAACTTTTACCGACTATCTCGATATAGGTCTGTGGTGTCCCTTATCTGCTGTTATAAGGTTCAATTTAGAATTAACTTGCACTTTCAACTTCGGGCATCGAGTGTACGATCCCAACAAAACCCTTTCGCTTTCTCCGTATTCATAAGTGGGTTCATGCATGCTTGTCAGATTCTTAACATTCGTGCAAATCGCTAAATATTTTAACTCGTTAAGCGTTGTCTCGTTTTTTTACTATCGAATGTCTAAAATTAAATGTAAGGTATGTAGGTGAACCACTAACTTGATTCACCCTATGTCAGTTTTCAAACCTCTAAACATCCTCTCACTTGGCTTAACGACTTTAGTCCATTGACAACAATCTTAACCGCTCCTGACAAAAGGCTACTATCTTGATGCACTATCCTGGGAATGTATGTTTGTATGTTAAGAGCAAATCTACAACAGAACACAATAGAAGGACAAGGGGATTTCAAGTCGATAGAGTAAATTGTTGGTGCAACTTCCTCTTAGG
This sequence comes from Aproaerema taeniolella, assembly GCA_949987775.1. Classification (NCBI taxonomy): domain Eukaryota; kingdom Metazoa; phylum Arthropoda; class Insecta; order Lepidoptera; family Gelechiidae; genus Aproaerema; species Aproaerema taeniolella. The sequence continues at coordinate 270,212 of OX465248.1, forward strand.
CCAGTATTGCAGAAGGAGCCTCAAGTCGATCTATACTTAACTATTGATTGTCTTTTTCTATCACTGTCAAAATGATAAAGACGACTGCTACTCAAGTATAGATCAGAGTCTGAATCGCGTTCGGTTATACGGACCTTAGACTAACTAATCGATTCCATTCCCAAACGATGATTGCTACTCAGCAACGAAATGTTTACATTATAAACAGGTAGCACCTCATCCTATTCTATGAATCGAGCTAATTCTGTGTTAAACGACCGGTTTGATCGAGTGGTGGTGACGCTGCCTCTTGATCGACAGGCCCTGGGTTCGATCCCCAGTCGGGGCAAACATTTGTGTAAAAAGCAGATGTTTGTTCCCGGGTCATAGGTGTTTGTGTCTGTCTTTATGTACGTTCCAAGCGACTCATGACACAAGGGAAAACCTTACTGTATGCCTTTGAGTTTGTAGCGTTTATTTATATATATTTATAAAAATAAATGAATTGCTCGTAATGTGGTCAGGGCGCCGCAGAGGGCGGTGCGGGCGAGGAGGCCCCGCGGCCGCAGATCTCCCTGCCGGGCTCCGCGCGGGAGCCGCGCAATATAGACCACGCCGACGGCCAGCAGACACAGGTAATACGCACTACACAGCAGATACAGGGCGTCCCACGGCTATGCCAATGGAGGGAAACTACCTTGATAATTGTAGATGGGACATTTTACTTAAAGAATACTTTATTTTGCATTCATACTTTTTCAAATAAGTGCCTGGTTGAATCGGGAATCGAACCCGGTACAGGAGAAAAACATCTACTATATTAAGGTACTTTCCCTCCATGTGGCATAGCCGTAGGACGCCCTGTATAGCATATATGCACGTAGCGTACACACATGAACCTGTGCGTGCGCACCCCACCCTGACTCATGCAATCAGAAATACTTATTGCATGTTATACCTTAACCATTTGAATAGTCGCAGTTAGTTTAACTGGGTATGCTACCACTAACGCACCCAATTAAGCATACAAAACCACGCTTATTACACTAACTAACACACACACGCGCGGGCACTGGATGAAATCTTTCATTTTTACATGTACCTAAAACGTTTATTTATGTTGTGTATGGATATGAAAGAGCATGGCCTTCTAGCACAGGTGTTCTTACACTTAAAAGAAAGTCACTGCATCTACATAAAATGTAAAACCAATTGTTGAAGCAATAAACACTTTTCATTTTCTTCACTGCTTTGTGAGAATGGCACAGATCAAGCTCGTGCCCGTTTACGCCAAGTACTTCGTTTACGAATTACAAATTTTAATGTACAGACCTCGAAAAATAAATATCCTGGTTCTGTTTCATTAGTTATACTAGAGTATGCACCGGAATTCGTTCCTGTGGGATTTTTTTAAATCCTTCCTTATTCCTTGCCTAATTTTAAAAGAAACCCTTGTGCCAAGTTTTATCTTTCTACTCGTAAGTCCAAGGGTTTTGGCTGGACCTTGATAATTCATTGAGTCAGGACTTCCAATTTTATATACAGATTTTGATATATTTTAAAGTGCCAAAATAATGGAATTGACAATAATCTAATATAATAACTGATCTAACACACCTAGTTTTAAGTAATACTAACAAAATGGATTTTGAATTATCTGAATAAATAATTTTTCAATTTCTAAAATTATTCAAGATACTTACTGTAACGTATTAATCCCTACTGTGCTGATTTTTGATTATTTTTTAAAGCTCCAGCATCAAGAGGATCATCTGCAACCGACTAACAAGCAGCCGCAGAGCAAGAAGCAAGAGAAGAGCAAAGAGGACAGCAAAGCAGGGGGGAGCGGCGGGGGTGGCGGAGGGGGGTGGCTCGGCGGCATCTTCAACAAGCTGGCCCTGCGCGCGCCCAACCAGATGATACTGCCCGACGACAAGAACCCCACTGTGAGTCACCGAAACAAACCACTGCATCGCGATGTACCCACGCTCTTGTAGATGTACGCTCTAGACTAGACCAGCTATTCTCAAAGTGTGCTCCGCAGAACCTTAGGGCTCCGCAAGGCCTCTGTAGGGGCTCCACGAATAAATTAAAAGAATAGTAGGTACTAAAATTTGAAATGAGTGTATAGAAGAAAAACGTTATTTTTCTATCTAAATCTAATATATGGAACTTTCAGCCAGGAGCTTGAACAACAGTTTAACTCAACCAGTTAATGATTAGTTAAGAGCTCCGCCAAATATTTTGTTTTTCACAAGGGGTCCGTCGCCAAAAAAGTTTGAGAACCGCTGCTCTACACTATTTTCTTACCCCACATGAGATAAAGTATAATTACGAATCAGCAAATATCCGATCCTTAAAAAGAGGGCTTAAAAGATTTTTGTATGAAGGTTGGAGTACCTACCGTGTCCCCCTAAAGCTTAAATACTGAACCCGTACCACGTTGTGTGATGTTCATGTGTACTTACTTACGTTCTGTGTTGCGTGCATACGCCCGTAGTCGTTTTTGTCAAAAAATTCTGCAAAATATGCAGACGCAGAGAAGTTGCTTGTACTTGCTTATGTAATATTTAAAGGTGACAATGCTAGTCTTGCTTTGTTATATTTTCCTGCAAAATTATTAATTTATTTATTAAAATATTTCAATTGCTAATAACCCGGTATAAATTATAATATGTGTATTACTTTTTCATATGTTAGAATATTATTATTTATGTATATTTATTCGCACTTATAATCCAGTTTTACTTTTTTTTCTATATTAGTGTCTATCGCACCTGAATATTGCACAGATTTCTTTACTTTTTCTGTTTAATTCTCTTTAATAAACTCGTTTTATTCTTTTTGTCTTTTATTCCTAATCCTTATTTGCTTTGCACATCTACTTATTTATTCTTTGTAGGTTATAAAAATTAATATTTTGGGAAACATATTGGCTTTAACAAACTATTGAATTATTTATTTTAAATATTTTAGTCTTTGTAGAAACCCGTTGCAATGCCTTTTATATCAAATCGGCACAAGTTGTGAGCTCTGAGAATAGTTTTCGAGTCTTAAAACGAGATGTCGGTTATTGTCGAAGTTTTAATTTAACTTATTGTTGTCGAAGATGTGATTCTCAGAGCTCACAACCGCAACCTGTACACGATACACGCTAGCAGGCAAACAATAAAAAAACTACAAGTGCTTGCCGCTGTCATTTACGACGTAAAATTTGTTTTAAACACTAGGAATAACGTGGTTTAGCTATTTATTCCACGTCATTTTAGTAAGATTGGCCTGCTGAATGGCTTGGTTCGATACCGACATCCAGAATGGCTCAATGCTTCTATTCCTCCACGCAGAAGTCAGTGACAAGAATAATCTTTTCTTAAATATATCAAAGTAGAAAATAATAGAATAGTCGACTCGAACGGCTTACAATACGGGCGAGTTATTACGGGGAGTGGTACTGATGACGTATTGTGAAGCGACGACCACGAACACTGTGAAAAAAGGACGAGGGACAGGGAGAAAACAGGCTCAATTATAATAAAAATCTCTTTATTGGGTGACTAAATTAGTTAGCGAAAATAAATATGTGAATCAGCCCACCGAACAAAACAGGGAACATAGGTCCACAGCTGACTGTCTGATAGTATGTAAAGTTGCAATATTTTTTGGGAGTTTTATATGGGTTACTTGGGAAAAGTTATCAGTTTCATGAGGATCAGCCCCTCAAGTACCGTTTACTAATTTAAAGCCTCCTTGTCAATTATTTATTGTTTTCTTTTATGATGAAAGCCGCCAGCCTTGTCTTGTGCGTGGTAACAAAATACGAAATTCTCTTGTTTTGTTTCCCAGACTGGGAAAACCCGGAACCGTAATCAAAACGCAGCGTGAATATAAAAACAAATTAATTGGATGTCCGATCTAACCAATAGCATATTTTTTGAGTTAAAAAAAAAGTTAAAACAGTGTTAGTTTGAAGGGAAATACTTCACTAGTCAATCCAGTAAAAGAGACGACCCTCGCTGTAGGGGAAGCGCAAGTATCGTTGGTCTGCCATCCCCCCCCCCATGCATTCTACAGGTGAAATTGAAAACAATCGACAAACTTTGAGGGATGAATCTACACATGATTACAAACAACTTTATAAAAATCAGTTGTTCCATACATTTTGGTTGAGTAAGTATTGAACTTTTGTATGGAACAGCAGATTTTAATTTTTTAGTAGGAAAGGTTGTTCGTAATCATAATAGGTAGATTCTTCCCTCAAAGTTTTTCGATTGTTTACAATTTCACCCTGTAGTTATGCTGGACAGCCGGTTTGGTCGAGTGGTAGTGGCCCTGCCTCTCGATCGACGGGTCCTGGGGTTGAATCCCAGTCGGGGCAAATATTTGTGTAAAAAGCAGATGTTTGTTCTCGGGTCATGGGTGTTTGTGTCTGTCTTTATGTGTGTTCCGAGGGACCCACGACACAAGGGAAAACCTTAATGTGGGCCTTTGAGTGTATGGCGTTTTTTTTTTTTATAAACAACGTGACATTATATTCTTTCGCCCTCTCGTTTTATTGCTTAGCGTCAGTACGGAACAGGCAGCAAGACATAGATATGACTTAATTAACTCACACGACTAAGTTAGCCAAGCATGCCATCCAACGGGGCTAACATGAACGCGTGACATATTTTTTTATGTCGCTGTCTACCAGTTCCGTACTGACGCTATTCGATAGAGCGAGAGTGCGGAACGAGATGCATACGATAAAATGATGTCACACGTCTATGATAGGTACGAGTTAACTTGAGCCCTGGGCCGACGACGTCATCTTCAGTGTACGGTGTGCGGAATGATGAAATCGTATGTCGCCCGCTTTTGTAGAAAGTTTTATATTGTATTTTTTTTAACGCCATACCGTATTTTTTATCGAAAGAGAGTCGAGACACGTATCTGTAACAAAGATGCTATATCTTTGTTTAGGTAGTTTTTTCTATATTTTATCATTTTGCACACCGTACATTGAAGGTGACGTCGTCGGCCCAGGTCTCATGTTAACTTGTTTGAGTAGTAGGTGTTTATGGCCTGGTTACAAGCCCTTTGAGCTAAGGTATTTTGTCAGCTCGGTGTGGTTGTGCCGGGTCGGTGAGTGTATGTTTGTGTGTGTGTTTCAGATCGTGTGGGACGCCGAGAACAAGCGGTGGAAGAACTTAGAGGGGGACGATGAAGACAGCGCCGCCCCGCCGCCCCCGCCGCCCTCCTCCCGGGACCTCGCGCCGCTACTACAGTCAGTATAATGCACTACTGTCTAGCGTAGTCCCGTTTCTCATACGCCTGCTCCTGGTCCATGATTTGGCAGGTTAAGACCCTGCCAACAAGGAAACCTGAACGGAAAGTTCAGAATATAGCCCAGTTATATTAATGAACTACACTCGTAACTGGAAGGTCACGGGTTCAAATCCTGGTGCGGGCCTGTACTACTAAATTCGTTCGGATTTTTGTATGAACTTTTCATTAATTAATTATTCTATTTCTAATTGTCACTTGCTAAGTGGTGAAGGAAAACATTGTCACAAAACCAGCACGTCTAAGGAAATTAGTTTTCGGGCGGCGAGCAGTCCACCAACCCGCATTGGGCCAGCGCGGTGGACTATGACCTAAATCGAATACAATGTAAAAATTGTTTCTAAATAAATAATAATAATAATAAAATAATCCCTTTCGTGTTTCGGAGGGAGGCCCGTGTCCCTTGATGAGGAAGTCATCTAAAATAGCTTTCCGCCCGCCTGGAAAAATAACTCCTAACATTATTCAGCTCTATAACTACGTCTGTGCGATCCTTTGCTTCGTTTCGACGTAGAGGGACAAATAATTTATCTGTTTCCAAATTGTTTAAAATGAATACTGTGTTATCCAGGAGCGCGCCCCCGCCGAGTGGAGTGGGGGGAGGCGCGGCCCCGCCCCCGCCCCCCTCCGCGCCCGTCTCCAACATCTTCAAGATGCAGAAGAGCAGACGTGAGTCACCGTACTTATTGCTTTTAGCCCCGCTACTTCGTTAGCATGTAAAATAATCTAAATAAAATAAACTTTCATTATTCTTTAGTAATAAATGCTAACAAAAATGAGACACTTGTGTTGGGGTTGTCTCGCTCGTTCCCCGTGACAATTCTAGCGGAGTTAGTAACAAATCTATCTTTCAAATGATATTATTTAGAATTTACTCTATGACAAGTTGTAACACTTTAAACTTTCGCGATTTGAACACACATAAAACGAATCTAAATTCGCGTATATATGATGATTTACCTATTTCCCCTTGTTTCGACGCGGTCGCACGCGCCGCGGTCACGGGTAGACTGTTGTTGTCTCAGCGAGCTGTCATCGGAGTGATGAAACTACCTTCAGCGTAATCATCGTATACGCGAATTTAGACCCGCGTTTTTTGAAAGTTGTTCAGTTTCTTTTTGAGAGCATGAACGCCAAACAGACTAGGAGTCGAGGTGGTCAACTTAGCCGCAATCGATCGGACACGTCATCATCCTTAATTTTCGCAAATTTCAAGTGACCGAACTGTATGGTTTTATAAATAATACGATGAATTGCACTTTATAATGAAGTCAGTAAAAGCAGAACGGCTTTTGCTCAAAGACAATTTAATATGCAGTCTGCACTTATACAATGAATTGCATAAAAAAATCAATATTTATTCTTGCCACTTTCATGAATGTAGAACTGCAATAATAAAATAGCTTAAAACTAAGGACTACAATCAAACGGAAAGTCTTTTGATGTATGTTAAGTGACTGTGGTAATCATTTTAATGATATAATTTGTGATAATACTCTTACACACAAACACACTCCACTTACTAACACACTCATACACTAGCACATATTTGCAAACATACGCACACGCACACACACACACACACACACACACACACATATTCGGTTAATCATGTTCTATATATTATTATTGTTGATGGTATTGTGTTAATATATATTGTGAACTTATCTATTATTTATTTATCTATTACTTACTAAAATTAATATATTTTTGTTTAAAATTTTGTTTAAAGTCTTGTAGTTAATAAGTCGGTGTTCGGTATCTATAACAGTGAATTGTTGTAAAACGATGTGACGAAATGTTGAGGAGGAGCGGACACTCCCGCCACAGGTAACTTTGTTGCCCACTGGGAGTGCCCAACAAATGATATGCTAATGTACAACATTTAAAGAAATAAAGATTTTTTTTTATTTATTTTTTTGATAATGTTTATTTTAACAACAAGTATTAATATTCTTATTTTAGTAATAGAGACATACTATATGCTTACAACTCACAAGCTAGACAAAGAATGACCAATCTCAACTCATGACAGCTGTCAAAAATATACTTTTTTTAACTGCGTTCCGTTACACCAACATAATTAGTGTGGTCCACCTAACATTCAGTTGTATCACCCGTTTTCCAGATATAAAGAAGTCGTACGTGGACGTGTTGAACCCGGGCGGCGGCGGGGCGGGGGGAGGGGCAGGGGGAGCGGCCCCCCCGCCCGCGCCCGCGCCCGCGCCCCCCGCCCCCGCACACAACTACTTCGTGCCCGCGCCACTTAACAACAACCAGGTATACCACCACAACACACTAACAATCCACACAGTATCGTTACACCACCCCTATTAACGACGTCATCTTCAAGATGACTGCGTCGGCACAGGTCTCAAGTTAATTCGTACGGGTTATCGTTTAATATTCTTGCGGTTATTTTCACTAGTTTAAACATATTATAACGTGTTTTTACCAGTATTTTTGTGATCATGGTGCTCGTAACAGCGCTGAAATATCGAATACTTATTACAAAAAACGTGGTAAGAACCCGTCATGTTGAAAACCACCCCTATTCTCTTGCTATTAATATCGTAAAAGTCGACTTACTGATAAACAACTCGTTTTACTGAAGTCCGAGGCCGAACCCCGAGGTCTTTCCTAGCAGCGAGATGTCACGGACGATGGTGAAATTAAATAACCAAGTATGCGAACCATAATGATACCACCTTATCCAACTTAAGCATCATGTGATTCTAGAACACTTGTTACCACATTTGACATACATTCTTAGACTTAAATGATGAAACACGAGTGAAATTGTGAAAGGTCAGTCTGTTGCCAACGATATAGCAAAATCCTGGCATCCCGCTCACTGGCTTCTACAGCATCATAGTATGCCTGGAAAGAGTAGGTAGCTGTCACATTCTAAGTTTTTCTTTCACTCTTAGGCGCGTATTACAGAAGTAGACTCAATTCTTGATCTATACTTAGGTATTGATTATCTCTTTCTCTCACTATCAAAATGACAAAGACGACTGCTACTAAGTATAGATCAGATTTTGTAATACAGACCTTAGTCTTGCGTGGAAGTTCCTTTATCTCGAAGCGTAACCGCCTTTCAATCTGATTCGGATTGCCTATTTATTTAGCCTACTAGCATTCCGCCTGGGACTTTGTTCCCGTGGGAATTTGGGAAAATTATATAGCCTATGTCCATCGGGGATAATGTAGCTTTCTAATGGTGAAAGAATTTTTCAAATCGGTCCAGTAGTTTCGGAACCTATTCAATGCAAACAAACAAACAAACAATCAATTCTTTCCTCTTTATAATATGTATAGATAGAATATAGATTCACTCGAACTTTAACCCGTCGCACGCTTGTTTAGGTATACAAATCCTGCACACACGGGTGTGGTCAAAAGCATGAAATAATCAGAAGACCATCCACTCCCATGCCTTATCCCTTCCTTTCGCCCTTGACCCTGTGACCTTGCCCGTCCCTTGCAGCTAGTGGAGGTGTCTATAGCTGGTTCGACCGACGAGCTCGCCACGGACAGTCCCCTCCCCTCGCCCATCCCCAGCTCGACCAATTTATCCCACTTGTGAAGAACGAGGAAAGAATGTTACACAGCTTTGTTAGTCCATCTTTACAATATTTACTATACAGGTTTTAATTATTCGTTCATTCTGAATCACAGGCCCTACCTATTTCACATATTTCATGTTTAAGCGTAGGTATTACGTAAACAAAGCAATATGGGGTCTTTGATTTTTTACACAAATGGCAACTACACATTGTCTATGCTTGAAAAGGAAACACGTTTTCGGGGATTCCCACAAAATGCATGTACCCATGTTTACGTAAGAGCTTTGCTTACTTTTGCTGACCTGAGGGAGGGGGTAAATTATTGTAATAAATCTGTTTACGTAATACTTGACCGGCCCCATATTTCAGCTTTGTTTTCAAAGAAAAAAAAACAAAGTATAAAAATCTTCTTTATACGGCCAAGTTATCAAAAAAAAATTAAGAATAGCTGTTCCATCAAACCAATTATGATCAAAAAAAAAACGGAATTTGATACTAAAACCCGTCGCGCGCGCATGCGATACAAATACATAAGTAGTAATCCATCCATGTTTTCAACTAGGAAGTCCATAAATAATACAGTTTGGACTAGAACCCAGGTTTCTCAGGCCCGTATTACGGAAGGAGACGCATGTCTTCATCTATACTTCAGTATTGACTGTCTCTTTCTCTATCAACACGACAAAGACGACTGCTACTCAAGTATAGATCAGAGTTTTGTAGTACGTACCTTAGACTACAGCCGCTACCGTGACGATAACCAAAATTTTTCTCTTGACTTAGTGAAAACATTTATGCAGCACAAAATTATATTTGCAAACAAAACAAGTCACATTGGCGACATCATCCATAGTTTAAGAATGTATATTGTCCCCATTTTAAATAAACTGTCTTCATTTTATCGCATTCATTCAGGAGTCGGATAGCGTGATGAATGGACATTAACAGGTATAACCGTTGAATCATCTTCTTTTCTATAATAACCTGCTCAGCGTAGCTAACATAGACGCGTGAGATAGTTTTGTCGTAGGTATGTATCTCATTCCGCCCTCTCTTCTATTGCATAGCGTCAGAACAACACTGAAATAACCAAAGTCACGCGTCTATGTTAGAATCCGGTAGAAATATGATACGCCTACTTTGAATAGTAACGTCTTAAATTAGTGCTTCAAACTGCATAGCTAGCATGGCCCGCGACAAACGGTTAAACTTCACTTTGATTGCGCGAGGCCACTGCCAAAATGTTCCATGGCAACGCCAGAGAGCAAACAACTCTCTGGTGTTGCCATTTTGAAATTTTTTGACATTTGACCGCGATTTTTTAGTTACGTTGTGCTTAAGCTGTTGGTCAGGCTAATAACTGTGTATGACGGTTGCAGGGTGCAATATACGACCCGTCGCGAGTGGACGACGACGGACCTCGATACGCGAGCGGCGGCGGCAATAGCTTCACCAACTAAACACAACAACTTTAGTTGCGCACTAGTGACGAACACCAACCGCACCTCTGCACTTTAACATACGTTTTTCAATAACTCATTATTTTCTCTTCTATCCAAAGTATCCTTCCTTACGTATCTTTTATAATATTAATATTCAAACTGTCATACTCATTTTAAATAGAAAAACGTCGGCTGAACTGCAGATGTTGCTCGTTGGATTATTGTAAGTATAAGTTACGAAGGACACGATTCGTGACCAATTTCATGTATATCTGGCGTTTCATTCTCGTATTAATTCAATTTTCATTTGTTAAATCATTTATTGTGTAGACTTTTTTTTTTAATATAGTGAATTAATTATTATTGTAATTGATAAATAATTTATGACATGAAATTCCTTTATTGTGCTGTGGGTTTGAATAATTTGAAAATGTATTGGTATTATTTTTTCGTGTTTTAATGTTATTTTATTTGATTATTGAATTTTATTTTATGTTAGCTATAGGAGCTAAAGGTAGTTCTACCGCATTGAAACGGTGCAATAATGTCAAGTCACGTGTCAGCTCTACCGCTAGTAATAGACAATAAAATATAAAGCTATATACTCGACAATTTACACCATCTTTGCTTATTTTCAAGTTAATTCTGTTCACTCATGTATGTATAAATATTGAATATGTACAGTACAGATGTATCAATTTCTAAGGTTAATGAGGGGGGTAAGTTGTGTAAAAAGGCAGAGCGAGGCGGGGGGGGGACTCCCGTGCCTGTTATGTATTGAATATGTATATGAGTATAACGAGACACAGCCACGGTCGGCTCGCCTCGCCTCGTGCTCTATGGATTTCGAATGTATTATAATTATAACGATAGATAATATTAAATAAACCGTTCACGTTATTGCTTAATGGTGATTTTATTTTTATATATACATATAATAAACTAGCTTTCCGCCCGCGTGGACTACAGGTTAAATCGTGCCCAGCTGTTGGATAAAATGTAGCCTATGTCCTTTCTCAAATCTATCTCTGTATCAAATTTCACCAAAACCGGTTCAGTAGTTTAGCCGTGAAAGCCTGACAGACAGACAGAGTTACTTTCGCATTTATAATATTAGTAGGGGATAAGTATTCGTACACTGGAGCAGAATAGCCAGCTTTCCTTGTCCTGTAGGTGTAGCCAGTTGAGTGAGATCCTGACACCCTGACTATTACCGAAAAAGGTCTTACTTGGTCTTTTACTTACTTACTCTACTCGGTTTCCCGGACCGAGCACAACTCGCGAGTCCCGAAAATTAACTACGAATTAAAACCAAAATAAAAATAACTTCTCTAAATCACATAAGATAAAATGTGTAACTATATTCTTCCAAAATAATTGCAGAATCGAGTTGTTGATAGAATATTATTATGTAGAAATCGAACAGTATGATTGTTTGCTAAACTATAGAAATAGGACATTCTGGGAAATAGACAATCTGAGAATCGGCAATCCTAAGCATTAAACAATCTAAACTTTAAATTCTGAGACCCTAGGACAATCTGAGCGAGTATTTTAAATAATAATCTGTAAATTGGGGAAACATTCATCCGGGAATTGCACTAAAATCCCAGTAGTTTTATTAACAGAACTGCTCAACAGAACTAGTTGGAACAAACGGACATTTCAGGTATTTATCCAACGTGCTCTAGCAAGACGTTATCAACTAAACGACACTAAATGTAACAACGCTTATAAGCATAATCTATCTTTAGTGCAGTGCTACGTTAAACCGTATGACTGGACCATTTCTAGCGTTATCACGACGCCGTCAGAAATATTCTCACATTCAATAATGCTGGTTTAGTCTAAGTGCTCACATCGGTGCCGTTATAGTTTTCCATCCGGTATCGTGTGTGCGCTGGCGGCGGCATTGGTGGGCTCCCACGTGATCAGCTCGCGGCTCTCGTTGCGGGCCGTCTGAGCCGTCTCGGGAGTCTCCCGGCTGACCGTCACCGTATCCACCTCAGTGTCGGTGGCCGGACTCTTCGTGATGGCAGGCGTAGGCACATAAGTGTTCTCCATGCGGGAAACCAACGTAGCAATCCAGTGCCGGATCTGACTGTTGTTGGTGGAACTTAGCTGATTGGCTGGCGCAGTCTCTGTGGCGTCCTCCGACCGTGTGCTCGGCTCGGTCTTGGCACCGTCGTCATTTACCGACTCGATCCCAATAACTGTGGTCATCGGTGCATTCGTCTGGATTCTTCCACTGTCGTTCTGGTTAGAGCCTATGGCGTTTCGCGCCATCTGGATATAAGGTCGCAACACGGATGCAGAGGTCAGGGCGTTCGGGGAAGTGGATGACGATACTGTTTGGTTTAAGAGCGACCCGGCCCGGGCAGAAGGCGACGCGTCTGCTACATAAGGCGTGATGGTCGAGGCGATGGGCGATACTGCCGAGACGTAGGACGACGTGGCCGAGACGTTAGGGGGCGAGCCGTCTAAAACCGACCAGTTAGTCCGGGCTGCAGGCTTCGAGTCCGAGAGGGAAGCGTTATTCCGGGGCTCGGCCTTGGCGGCGGCCACGAACTGCAGCACCGCCATCGTGATGGTGCCCACCACGAACACCGCCATCATCACCGACAGCGCCAGCAACACGCGGCTCATCACACGCCACTTTTTGCAACTACTCTTCTTAGATTTAAACGCTTATACAGATACTACGTAAATAAGATAAAGGAACGTATTTTGTTTGAAGTCCACCTTTAATTGTATAATTATTATTTATTAACCACGATAAATAATAACATGACCGTTTAACCTAATTGTATTTTTTTTTAAATCAGGAAAAATAAACAAGCGTAGCGCCAAAATCTAGGTCTGGTCAAAGAGAACAGAAAGTGAATATAAACGTAACATATAATATCATTGATATAAACATAAACTTATTTGTAGCGTGGTCTGGCGATTATATTCTCTTTGGATCTAAGCTGGACATGACCATTTACGTAGGTAGTGTTTATATTTTCATATAAAAAAGCAAGTTGGAATCGCATCACCATGCTAGTTTCAAATCATTTGTGGTGTGGTTCCCGACGTTCATGCTGGAGACCGTCATGAAGGAGAGCTTTTGGCCGGAGGGCGTGGTGTTCCGCCGTTTCCGAGGGAGATTCCCGGTTGCAGACACCCCCGGAAAATATTGTGAATTAGTTTTAATTTAACTAAACATTTCATATGTATGTTAGTCTGTGAGGTATTTATCTGTGGGCCTAGATGCCTGATAATAAATTATTATATTATTAAATCGCATGATATTTTTTTATCAGTTTTTATTCACCTGTTTACGGCGCGTGCGATACAAATCTTGCACATACGGGTGTGCAAGAATCGTGCGAATGTTTAATTCATCCATCAGGATCATTTAGATACAAGTACACTAGTAATATTACCTCAATGATCACGATAGGCAAAGGACGGAGCCATAATCACAGGGGTATATAACTGATTTATATATGTCTATGTCAACATCTCTTTGAATTTTGGTTGTTTTGGGAAAGCCTATATATTGAACGAGTAAATATCATTGGGGAAAAGCAAATAATCTAGAGTATATTTTCTGTTTTACAGACAGTTTTATTTTCATATTCTGCTCGTACCTAAAGGTTGTCTGGAAGAGATTCTGATGGATAAACAGAACTATTAAGGCGACTACAGCACCTAAATTACGATTTTATGATGCGTAGATAAGCATGACGAACTGCATTAAATCGAAGAAAAAAATACTACGGTAATATTCAGGACATAAACTAGATAAGTAGTTTGCTGAAAACATGATTCAGCACTTTTGATCGATAGAAAAAGCTCACAAAGTCACCTCTGAATACCAATATGTGTATCTTTTAAGCTGTAAAAACGATAGTAAAATGCACACAGGAACTTGAATTTGCTATCAAAATGTTCATGATTGAACACTCTCGATAAGTACCGTAGAATGGGGTAAATAGGGACGAAATCAAACTGAATTGAATTATATCCGATTCCCTTGAATTAACCATAACATTATCGATGTCAAACTTTAAGTCTTGATGGTATTTAGACGACAATCTACGGAAAATACCTGTAATTATTGTAATCTCTGCAACTGGGGTAAATAGGAACGCTGCAAGGCTAAATAGAGAAATTCGTCAGGGCTGTCATCTTGCTAATGTCATAATGAAAGTAGTTATTGGATAGGAAATAAGGACATTAAATTTTAAAACAGTCAGCCAATGTTTGCATGACCACATTTATTAATCAGTCTTACTTCTCTTCACTAATTGGAAGAGAAGTAACACAATAAAGGAAATAGGATGCTTACATTAATGCAGTGATTATTAACCAACTGCTCACAATAACAAATTATAATCTCTACTCATAAAAAAGAACAATAAAATAATTGCAATAGGAACGTATAAAAATAATTATTCTTATAAAGATCTAAAAGATCTATCGTAAAAAATAGGAAGCTGTAAAAATATTGGTTACTAATATGTTAGCACCTTATATACCTAACTAAAATAAATCATGAGATACCTAATCTTTCTTGGTGACAACCCTAGGAAGTCATTCCATATAACACACTTTTCGTTTCCATTTTGAAAATTCTTGTCTCAATTTAGACGTACCTGTACCTATTTAGACTGTCTACGTTCCAATTTTCCCCAAAAAAAAATTAAATTTGGTATATTTTTGAATTTACCTAATTAAAACATTAAAAAGAGAAATTACATACCCAAATTATTTGTGTAAGTGTTCTCGAAATATTAAAGCACACAATTAAATGGCAATTTAGCAATAAACTTCAGGAAATAACTCACTAAAACAAAGTTTTGACGGCACCCAAAACAACTTTCTGGACTGACAATTTTTTGCGGCTAACCTCACACTAATTCAATGTTGCCATTTTTTTTTTCTACTACGGATTAAAAAAAACAATATTGAAACGAGCATACCCTCTTTGAAACCATTTGAAAAATCTTCCCAGGTTTTGTCCCAATTTAGACCCGGAATCCTATTTACCCCATTCTACGGTAGTTAACGCATTTTTCGATTTAAGCTGTTACCTTTCCATAAATCTCATTTTTCTAACTTTCGAACATGTTTTTACGCACGCACGCTTTCATAGTTTGTAAACCTCGTGTATCGACACTGTTCGCACTGCCGGCCCAGGCCTGTTGAGAGACGGAGATGGCACTATTCCTATGTGTGCTGCCTTTATCGGGTGCTGTAGTCGCCTTAACAGTACAGTCGAAAACGCACCAAGTTTGACATTTTGTTTTGTGCCGTTAAAGATATATACTAGCAGTGTGAACCGTTGTTAGGTAAGCAAAGAGCTGTACATCACAAAACGTTTCTTATCGCTAACAGCACAGAGTGCGGCTGTTCTTGCACTCTTCGTTGTTAGCGGTGCAAAACGTTTTTTTGACAAAAATGAGTCTCTTAAATATCCTAAAAACTTTGAAAAACAAACTCAAACAGGGAAACAATTTAATCGGGTTCGACGATCATCTCGAGCCAGTCGCGGACGACGGCTACGTTGACGTAGAGCGTGGGCTCGCACGCCACGCCGCACTGTTCGGCGGCCGCCATCACGCCGACCAGAGTGCGCCCGCGCAGCAGCGGCGTGCCCGCGCAGTAGTTGCAGGGCGTGCCGCGCGCGTACAGCGGGCCCGCGCACACGGCGCCCGGCCCGCACGCGCCGCGCCGCTCCGCCCGCCCGCGGGACAGGTGCCGCGGCGCCCAGCCCCCGCCCGCCCCGCACGCCCCCGCCGGCACCCAGTACACGTGCGCCGCGCGCTCCGGCCGGGGGCCCGCCGACATCGACCTGCAACCGACCGCCGGCTAACTCGATCCGTTCGCAAGTCAGATCTCCGGTACTTCTCGGAGGACATTATCGGGTGACTGGAATAGCTAGCCCGAATCATGTCACGTATGATGGTCTAACTAACCAAAGCGTAGAAAACACCCGATATGTAACGTGCGACGACCCTGCCTGTAGTCATTACCTACACTCCCAGCGGTGATTACCTGAAGGGTCCGAAGCCGAGGATGGTGAATCGCTCGCCGACGGTGAGCAGGAAGTAGTCTAGGAGGGCGGGCAGGCGCACGGGCGCGGTGCGAGCGAGCGGGCGCTGGCAGCGCAGCGCGGCCACGTCGTAGGAGCGGTTGGCGCCCGCCCACAGCGGGTGCAGCTGCACGTCGGCCACGGGCTGCGCGGGCGCCGGCGCCGGCCCGCCGTACCCCTCCACCATCACGAAGTTGTCGAGCGAGTCGGTCTCCTCGATGGACTCGATGCAGCTGGCGGCGGTGACCGTCCAGCGCGCGCTGATTGCGGTGAGGATGCAGCCGAACGTGACGCGGTCGGGCGGCGAGCTCTTCACCAGCGCCAGCACCGTGCCGCGCTGCGAGCCCGCCGGCTCCTCGCCGTCCGTCTGGTCGTCGAACGCGAGCCCGTCCACGTCCGCCGGGTCTCCGGGTGCGGTGCCGGGGGTGGCGTAAGCCGGCCGTATCGTCGCCACAGACTCGCTCTTGTCTACGTCGTGTATCGTACTCTCGGTGCTCCTCTTATCGACCTCGTAGTAATGTGTCGCGGCTGTGGTTTTCCTTGACGGCTCCCAGGTGCACGTGGTGCCCGGGCCCAGAGTGTCGGGATGAATGTGTGGATGATGATGGGTGGTCGCGGTTGACTTTACGCCGGTGGAGAGGCGGCCCGTTGTGGTGCCGTGTGGTGGGGCAACAGTCTCGGGTTTAAGGTCATCCTCGGTTGGAAACTGACACACTATTAAATGCATAATTAAAAATACTAAAAATGCGATACATATGGCTAACAGTATGAACTCCAAAACGGCCAAAAGGACCTCTGTTTTAGTGAAAGATCTGAGCCATCCTTTGAATTCTTTCCAACACTCATAACACATTATCTCAGATGAAACATTTTAATTTTTCTATTCAATTTCATGGCCCTAGTGTTCAACTATTCAACTTCAATGTCAGAAAATATTGCAATAGGTCGTGAGTCTATGTGTAGGTGTATCTACACATAAAATCACGACTTTCCCATTGGGGTAGGCAGAAATAGTATAGGTAACTAAGTATTTGTATAAAAGGTAGGTAATTTATACAAACAAACCAGTTCACTTCTTGTTCACTACAAACTACAGAACACTTTAGTAAGTCCTCCAAACAGAAAGACTGTTTCTGTAATTGATAAACCTAAATTAAAATAATAAGTTTTTTAATAAATAAAACAGTTTTTTCTTTAATATTCTATATTCTTTCATATAAAGTATTGGATCAATACAGTATATCTGTACAATAATAATTAAATTAGTATCGTATTTCACAGTCACCCACAGTAGGCAAAATACATAAGTAGGTATTTGTTGGGTAGACACTGTTATCATTGTTGGTTGTTGTGTAAGAGTATGGGCCGGCTGAAGGGGCGGTCGCGGCATCCGAAGCGCAACTGCCCGGCCTGCTTGCGGCCGCCGAAGCCCCCCCCCAGACGCCGCGGCCTCCACCCCGCCAGCCGGCGCTCCGCCTCCCGCTCCACTACCACCTCGCACCCATCTATGTACTCCTTATGCATCTCACGCAGAGCCCTCTCCATACCAGACTGACTCTCATATTCTACGAAAGCATACTGCTTAGATTTCCCAGTCACTAAGTCCTTAACAAGGCGGCAGTGGATGATTTTACCGAACTGAGCAAATTCCGACATCACAGTTTCCTGTAAGACAAAGCAGTAGATGTAGCAACTACCGGAATCAACTACTATTGCAGCTGGCTTAAAGGGTCAAATTGCTGCTTACCTGCCTGGTTCTAGGGTTAAGTCTGGCCACAAATAAAGTTCGGTTGGGGTCGCCCTTTACTTGCTTGTTCGGCGTGTATTCAGAGTTCAGCGCTCGCACCACAGCCCGGTCGTGAGGCTCTGTATCTGTTCCTAAAACATTTTATGTAAGTAAATGAAATACATACATAACATATTATTTATTTTTAAAATCGATACAAACAACCTACCATCAATAGAACCGATTTTAAGAGGGTCATATTCAGTCGCATATTTTTTGAAATCTGTCTCTTCTCTGAACATTTATGTATCTAAATATCTACTACATAAGATTGAAATCAGTCAAGAAGTTTTTATTCATTACAAATGTTACAAACAAAACAAACAAGTTACAACACACAAAACAAATCTTTTCTCACGCACACACCTCAACAATCTGTCAATGTCAAAGCAAAATCCGGTAACATTTTTTAAATTAATGGCCTGGTTACTAGCCCTTCGGGCAAAAACCGGTCTGTTATTACCGGTTTTTGGTTAAATGTTAACTAGTATGTCTGTGTTGTTAACAATAAATGTATAAGGTGTTAGTTTAACTGATTTCTCTGGGAGCCCGAAGCTCAAGCCGATTTCATTCCATGTATGTGTTTAAATCCTTTATTGTAGAAGTCGGGGCATCGGGTTGCTCCATTTTCATTGCAAAACCGCTCTTATCACAACAGCACAAAGTGCCCACTTGTGGTAATCAGATGTGCAATCGTCCGTACATTATTCTTCAATTATTCGTGTAACACATACAGACGCTTACGCCTATAATCCTAACGGGGTAGGCAGAGCATCACTGGTTCTAGTAGAATAGAACCACTAGATGCCACAAATTCTGAGATTATAAGGTTGTATAATGGTGAGCGGTGGTCAGCCTTTCGCCCATTATACAGCAAAACCCTCGCATTCCACTTACGGACTTTTACTGTAAACCCTCGTCTCAATCAATCACTGAGGTTAAGCAACATACACAGAGGCAAGGACCCTCCGAGGGCACGTTAAGTTGTCAGTCCCGGCTGTTGACGATTGACTACTAGTCGTTAAAACCGACGGAACACAGCAAGCTGTTTTGCGTCAGACTTCGGTAGGAAGGTGGTCGCGAACCAGACGGCCCTATACAGAGCCCACCACACCGCATAAGACCATAGGACGCCACACCTCAGATGTGTAGCTCAGGCCAGCAGACCCACGGAATTTAAACAATGAATTTAGGTATTCTATGTATGCCAATACACAGTGCCTTCCTAGTGCCTATTGATGCCAAAAGAACCATATCTAGTGCCATCATAGTTTAAGAAATATAGGTCGTTGTTTGTGGGTCTGCTGGACGGATATCAGCCCAGCAGACCCAGCTCTCGTACACGGAAACGGCTAAAGTTAGAGACATGGTTCTAGTTCTAAGCTTTAATGCTTTACTTGGTGCCATCGAGAAAAAAGTTTCAAACCTAGTGCTTCAAGCGTTTCGGAGCTATAAAACGATCTTGGTGTGCCTGCTGGGCGGAGGTTCAACGCAGCAAACCCACCTCTCGTACACGGAAACGGCTAAAGTTAGAGACATGGTTCTAGTTCTAAGCTTTAATGCTTTACTTGGTGCCATCGAGAAAAAAGTTTCAAACCTAGTGCTTCAAGCGTTTCGGAGCTATAAAACGATCTTGGTGTGCCTGCTGGGCGGAGGTTCAACGCAGCAGACCCACCTCTCGTACACGGAAACGGCTAAAGTTAGAGACATGGTTCTAGTTCTAAGCTTTAATGCTTTACTTCAGGGGTTCCCAACCTTTTTTTGTCTACTGCCCACTTTAAGAATAAATTATTTTTTAACGCCCCCCTTTTTAAACATACTTAAAAACCGCTAAGTACTTATAACTGATTATTGAAACGCAACTTTATAGTATTCGGACAGAGTATCTTTTATTGAAAATAAAACAAACATAATCAATTCTTATATAAAAACTAATGTGAAGGTTGAATCTGATGCTGTTCAATAAGTTTGTTGATATCAGGTTCCAATTTACTCAAAAACAGCCGCAAGTCGCCACGTTCGGTAACACGCAAACGATTTCTCTTTTTAGTAAGCAGCGTTGCCACAGCACTAAATCCACGTTCACACAAATATGACGATGGGAATGCTATCAAGAATCGTTGAACAATTGACCACAATCCAGGGTACAATTGCAGGATCGGTTTTTGTAGCCAAAATTCTTGATATCCATTTTTGAACTTGATTTTTATTTCTTCGTTTGTTGTCAATTCTATAAGTTCTTCTTCCAGCTGAGGTGACATTGCTATGTTGACATTTGAAAATGGATCCAACACCCAGTCTGGTATTTCCAAGTTTAAAATGTCCTGGTATCGTTCGGTGAAGTCAATGTGGAGGTTTTCCAAATGTTGGCAGTAGGCAAACAAGTCGTCGTTACTGCAGGATACTGATAAATTCGGAAAATTGTGAAACTCACGTCTGCCCATATTTTTTTTGTGCAGAAGCAGTTTGGCTGCGAAAGCAGCAACGACATTTTTTGTTTTAATTAAATTTAGTTCATCGCCTTGCAGTTGGAGGTTCACGTCGTTGAACAATTTATACAGGTCTGTCATGTAAGCTATATCATTCTTTGATGTTATGAACTTGTTGCGCAGTTCTGTATCTTTAGTTTCCAAGAACTCTATCACAGAGTCAAACAGGTTATAAAATCGAATCAGACAATTGCCTCTTGACAGCCAACGAATTTCAGTATGAAGCAACAAACGGTTGAAATCTTCGTCATTAGTAACACAAAGCTGATGAAATAATCTATCATTCAAAGAGCTGCTACGGATTTTATTGAATGCTTTGATGACATATTGCAGTGATTGAAATAGTCGTTCACTTAAGTTTCTAGCAACCAAATGTTGTCTATGAATAACGCAATGTATAGCAAGGACATCTGGAATTTTATTTTTTAGGTACGCTATGAAGCCTTTATGGCGCCCTGTCATAGCCGGAGCGCCATCCGTAGCAACTTGTATAATATTTTTCAAAGGAATCTCTTTCTCTTCACAAAACTTTTCCAATGTATTGAATATGGTTTCGCCTTTTGTATCTGTCTCCAAATTTCTGGCAAACAATAGTTCTTCACGTATTTTCTCATCTTTAATAAACCTCACGTAAGATAGCAACAACGCTTCATTAGTTGGTAAAGTGGACTCATCGAGCTGAATTGAGAATTGACTAGTCCTCAGATGATTGCACAATGATTCTTCAATGTTTTCAGCCATTTCATCAATTCGTCTTTGCACAGAATTATTACTCAAAGGAATTTTTTGGATAATATCTGCGGCCGGTTTATGAAGCACAGTAGTTATTACTTCCTTTATTGCTGGCAAAATTAACTCTTCTCCGATGTTGTGTGGTTTGCCTTTTTGAGCAATTAACAAAGGGATATTGTACGAAGCTCGAAGTCCGTCGTCATCTTGCTTAGCAGCCGCCGAAAATAGTTTTGATACACTTGGCTGAGTATTATGCTTCTTCTCTAGGTCTTGAAAATATGCTACATTCTTGTCTTTCTTATCTGGATGCATTTTATTCAAATGACCTTGCAGTCTTGAAGGCTTCATTGCTTCGTTCGAAAATGTTTTTAGACATAGAATACACAAAGGCGACGACGGGTTTGTGG
>OX465248.1:292219-335937 GCA_949987775.1 Aproaerema taeniolella
TTATTATCCAAAAAAAGTGGTGAAACATTTTTGACACGATCGGGTTTCGAACCCGGAAGCTCGCGCTTTTAAACCATCTGACGATTTACCTAAACCATAGTCAAGTGCTGAAAGTCATCTACCTTTTATTAGCGCATAGGCCGCGCATAGTCTTAAATGCATTAACAATCTTATTGTGAGACAACGCATCCTAAAACAGTAGTGCCATCTATTAGTTTGGGAAAGCACCATGCAGATGCGTAGCCAATTTTTTTTTAATTTATTGCCTAGTCGCCTTTTACCTTTTTACAAAATAAGTTGGTATATCTATATAATAGGTATGTAGTTAATTAAGTACTATTAGGATACATGAAGATTACGAATGGGGTTATAAACTAAAAGCTCTTTAGAGGTGGCAGCATTGTTGACTGTTCCGTGTCAAGCTGCGGCGCTGTCATTTTATTTAGATTGCGAGCAAGTGTTTTTTATTTTTTTGCGGAAATAATTACTCAAATTAAAGTCAAATTACAAAGATGTGTACTTCAATTGAAAGAAGAGTTGAGTAAAAGAAAAGCTACTTTTTTTAAACTTTTTTGTGGATCTTTGGGGAATACATGTACACCGTATTTTTGCAGTTAATACTTAGCTGTGCAAATTGTCAAAATTCATTAATTTACTATAAATAAATTGTTTTTTTACGAAACGAATATGGAGAATGACAGCTACACGTAAAATTTTAGGATCAGTCAACAGAGGCGACATCTGAAGTGAGAAATTGTCAGTTTATTACCCCATTCAAAAAATATATTGGCATATGTAACCTAATAAATTAAGTTTTGAGCGTGACTGTACCTCGGTTGTTAAAATGTATGGAGAACTTTCAGAGGCTATTTGTTATGTTTGGAAGTCAAATTAAACAGATATTTTTATGTTAAGCTAAGGCACTAATTACACACTAAACGTTGATATGAGATTTCATACCAATTACCTTCTAGTTATGGAGCTATCGTGTTGGGTCTGCTGCGTTGAACCTCCGCCCAGCAGGCACACCAAGATCGTTTTATAGCTCCGAAACGCTTGAAGCACTAGGTTTGAAACTTTTTTCTCGATGGCACCAAGTAAAGCATTAAAGCTTAGAACTAGAACCATGTCTCTAACTTTAGCCGTTTCCGTGTACGAGAGGTGGGTCTGCTGCGTTGAACCTCCGCCCAGCAGGCACACCAAGATCGTTTTATAGCTCCGAAACGCTTGAAGCACTAGGTTTGAAACTTTTTTCTCGATGGCACCAAGTAAAGCATTAAAGCTTAGAACTAGAACCATGTCTCTAACTTTAGCCGTTTCCGTGTACGAGAGGTGGGTCTGCTGGGCTGATATCCGTCCAGCAGACCCACAAACAACGACCTATATTTCTTAACTATGATGGCACTAGATATGGTTCTTTTGGCATCAATAGGCACTAGGAAGGCACTGTGTATTGGCATACATAGAATACCTAAATTCATTGTTTAAATTCCGTGGGTCTGCTGGCCTGAGCTACACCCTCAGATTCAAAATAAACTGGGATGTCTAAATTTTGCCTAAGATGAATTACTAGGATCCTTAGTCGCCTCTTACGACACCCACGCACGGAAGAGATGGGGTGGTGTTATTCTCAACTGATCACACGGCGGAATCTACATGATAAGAAGAAGGTACACGTTACCGGAAAGAATAGGTGGTAGGCGGCACATTCAAATTTTTTCTTTTACTCAGAATTACCTATTCATGTTGTTCGATACGAGGCGTCGATGGTTTAGTGTTGTATGAGGAAGCGCGGTTCGCCGCCGCCCGCAATTTCACCCTACAAGATAACTGCACTAAGGCAACCAACACGCCACACATATATGATTTTGCACTTAAATCTCCCGAACTCCAGTGCATCTAAATACCGACCATATATTTTTCTTTCTGTAAACAGTTTTTCTTTGTGAGTTCCAAGTAAGAATGGCGGACGGGTTATCGCGTAACAAACACAAAAAATGTAAAAAAAAGATTTAGTTGATTTGGGAACCTCCTTCTTCCTTTAGTCGGTTACAAATAAGGAGACGGTCCTAGTTTCAACGAATCACTAAGCCACTAATGATGATGCCATACACAACTTTTCATCATATCATATCAGCCTATTGCAGTCCACTGCTGAACATAGGCCTCCCCCAAGGTGCGCCATTTTGCACGATCCTCCGCTGTTTTCATCCAGCCACTACCCGCTATCTTCTTTAGGTCATCTTCATGGAAGAGCGGGGCCTCCAAACACAGGCTATGTTCGCTTAAATGGAGACCCCAACCCACCAATTTTAAGGCTTTAGTGTTAAGAAATAAACATTTTCATTTCATTTCATTTTCATTTCATTTCATTTCATCTGACCATCTGGCTGGGAGGCGTCCTACACTACGTTTGCCAAGACGTGGTCTCCATTCGAAAACCTGTCTACTCCAACGCTCGTCGGTTCTGCGACAGACATGGCCAGCCCACTGCCACTTCAGCTTGGTACACTTGGATAATATCCATCACTCCGGTTTTCCGTCGGATGACCTCGTTTCGGATTCTATCCCTTAGCGAGATCCCGAGCATGGAGCGCTCCATTGCTCGCTGAGCGACGTGCAATCGGTGGGCCAACCTCACCGTCATGTTCCACGTTTCGGCTCCGTAGGTCATGACTGATAGGACGCATAAAGACCTTGGTCTTTAGACACTGCGGGAAAAGGCGACGAAAAGATATGACGCAGCTTCCCAAATGCTGCCCAGCCAAGCTGCACTCTTCTGGTGATTTCCCGCTCGAAGTTGTCTCTACCTAACTGCAACGCTTGCCCGAGGTATATGTATTCCTGAACAACATCGAGCGTAACACCGTCAACAGAGATCGGCCTGGACACGACATTATCATTGAACATGACCTTGGTCTTGTCCAAGTTCATCCCAAGGCCGACACGTCTTGAGGCAGCGTTAAGGCTGTGCAGCATTTCTTGCAGGACTACTTTTAACTTACTTTTATTACACTCAAGGTTCCTTTGCATTGCGGATCCTAAACCCACACTCATTCGGCATAAATTGCTAGGAGTCTTGTTTTTCATAATTGGACATTAGTCGTGCAAAGGGTTCTGTTAATTCCAATACCAGTAGTAATGTTCGCCAAATTAGTCTCTAATGTAAGATTGTGTACAAAATACGTAGGTACTGCGTACCTAAGGGCACGTATGTGTGCTCCATGGTACGCGAAACAAAACCATAAGAAGTACGGAGTACTATACTTATTCGCAAAGCAGAGGAAAAAAAATAAAACCCATTTGTTGTAATTAAAAAAGCATGTTACACTATTTATGACTAACTGAAAATATCTTTCAATATACTCTTTATAACGCAACACCAACGTGTACAGCTATTTCTCATGAATCTGACAAAACTCACTCGTTCTCAATACCAGAGATATAAAAATAATTTATACCTTCGATATTTACAAATAGATAGACAAATAGATCCAACTAATATAATAAACACAAAACTTGTGAGGACGAATGTTTGTCACTCTTTCACACGAAAACGACTTAACAGATTTTGACCAAACTGTACATTACTTACAGATCAGAACAACATATTGTGAATTACAGTTCGAAATTCGCTCAGAAACGAAGTCACGGGCGGAAAGCTATTTCAGTTATACTTATAACGATCTTACTATTAATAAATTATACACTGCATATAATATAACATGCACCAACATTCTTATTCACAGGTTTTTTAACCACAGACAAAAATGAAGGGTGTTTTAAGTTTCACGTCTGTATCTGTATATTGGTGATTATTAGATTGTAATATGCAATGTGTAAGTATTATTAGTAAGGTCAATAAAGTGAAAGGTGTGGTTAGTGCCATTTTTATATGGAATCAATAAATACAGTTAATAACTTTACTATAAATGATAATTTAGTAAATATACCCTAATTACGAATACCCTAATTATCCAATAACTTTTTGTATAAAGAGTACTACTTCAAATAAAGTGGACACTACAAGTGAAAGTAGTTTCCAGAAAGTAGTAAACAATTTAACAAGTCAAATGTGTCTGTGGTGTCTCCAAACATTTAAATATTTTTTTAAAATCATACATTCAGTTAAAATATAGAGCACTAACTAAGTAAAATTAATTAACAATTTACTTTTTCAATAATGGTCAATCAATTTGTAGCAGTAGCCATCTAAAGGACAGTTCCATGCATACCAACTCACGACATTTGACAACTGTTCTTTCATTTTTTAATATACAAATATTTAAACGCTACAACTTTATTTACAATGAAAGTGAACTAGTATAATGGAGTTTTTAAACTGAATTGAAGTAAGCACCCAGCATCTTATTATCACTAATAATGTAGATAGTTAATTATAGTAAAATGACAAGTCTTCAATGTCTTCTCAAAACGTAGGTAAACTATTATTATACTGTAATGCTTACAGATGTAGTTGTAGGGAGATGGGCCAAGTTATGCTTCTGTTTGCTTGACATTTACTTCACTGATTTTATTAAACTGCATAAATCTACAGTCTGAGCATTTATATTTTATATATTAAGATTAATAAGAAATTCATTAACAAGTCAAATAAATTAAAAATAATCAGTTTGCTTGAACTTTGGAACACGGCATTAGAGTGGAATGAACTACATTAATCACATTTTCCCTATGAACCTTAATGCCTAGTTTTACAGATCACTCATTGGTTACATATAGCTTAGAGCTATCTCACGAATCACAACACGTCTTAGAGGATGAGATGCATGCTCCACACCACTACCTCAAGTTATTATTTGGTCAGATAAATAATATCTAGCCAGATTCTTATATTTAGATAGCTCTGGAGCACAGAGAAGCCTATGTGTACATATTGATGTTAATCAACTTTTATAAAGTCATTGACCAATAAAACAGCTACTCAATAACTATCAATAACACAATAATTTTGTCACACTTATGGAAAATAGCTGCCCATGCCAGTGCCGGAGGAGACCCTCTGAGCCTCAAAACCACTCCTCCCTCCCTTACAATTTTCGTTCTATACATACATAAGTTAATACAATAAAATAATGGAATTTTCGGCGTCACTCGGAGTCAGATCGGCGTCACAGTCAGTGGAGGCGGGGGAGGGGTTAGTTGAGCGAGGGCGAGTGGCCGTCGTCCCAGACCACGTCGATGCTGGGCCACTTGGTCTGCAGGCACGTGAGCATGGGGTCGGCCGTGGCGGCGCGCAGCGGGCACTCCAGCAGCGCGGCGCGGCCGGCGCGGTACTGCACGCGCGCGCCCGGGTTGGAGCGCGCCAGCCCGTTGTAGTGGTGCAGCGTGAACGTGTCGGGCGCGCCGCGCTCCATGCCCGGGAAGAACTCGTCCATGAACGCACTCAGCAGGATGATGCCGAGGTTCTCGGCATCCAGCTTCCGGCGCATCAGCTCCACGTACTCCGGTTCGCTCACCAGATCTGCAGCACACAGGACGTCCTGTAGAGCTGCAGACGGGATGAAGTTATTGCCCTCGGGATCGAAGGATCGGAATATGCGCTCGGCGGACTCGCCCGCCGTCTCGGGCGCCGCGAGCCGTCGCTCCAAAGAAAACAAAACTGTCAAGTGTGTCTCCGATGCTAATACCCATACTGGATGTTTTGGATTCTTATAGAAGGAGCCTACTGTGCAGTACTGCATATGCTCCATGATAGTTAGAAAACCTATGTCATTTTGTCTTTCTATTCCACGTAATCGTAGCCCACCCACCACTTGATCGTGATCCCAGACATGGGCTACGGCTCTACCTGTGAGCATCAGGTTAATGAGCCCTTGAGAACCATAGCCATATGTCGAATGTATTAAAGGGTCAGAAAGTTCTGCTAGCTCAGTTTCTATAGTGGCAACTCCTTTGCTTAGAATGACACTATACAATAGAAGAAGAACACCATATTTTTCCTTCAAGATACGAATGTTCCTTGTGTAGTATGCCTCTACCTCAGATAATGTCTGAAATGAATTCACCTCGATTCTTCTATGAAATTGCTCAATAGACTCACTTGACTGTTCATCTGCACTGATGCTATTCGCAGCGCTACTTTCTGCTTCAAGATCGTTTTTACGATACACAGCTACGTTGTACTTAGGAGCTAGGCACTGGCTTAGTATGGTACACACGGCTCTAACAAGGAGAGAATTACACTTTTCGGAAGTGAGGTCTCGGAAACTATGGCCAGGTGTCTCAGATAACAAGATGCGTAGCAGAAAAGCTTGCACGGGCGCGATTGCGGCGCAGGGTCCACCCTCCTGCTGCGTGAGCGCGCTCGGCTCGTCTTCACTGAAGATGAATCCTTGAGCCCAGCGGCGGAACACATCCTCCTTGACGTGCTCGCCCCACAGCAGCCGCCGCGTGTTGGCTAGCTCGCGCTCCCACGTCGTCGTGGCCGCTCCGCTGGCGGCGCCCGCGGCCCCAGGACCGCCTCCTCCGCTCATTTTATCTTTGTCCTCTACTATTAATGCGGAATTACTATTTTCGCTGTCCGAAGATCCGTTCAACATTAGCATATGGAACGAGACCTTCACGCCACCTACAAACATTATTTTTTGAATAACAATCAAAGTAAATGTCGTCTTTATATGCGATATGCTTGGATATTACATTTCGAAGACAAGCAATGCTACAAAAAGAATATAACCACGTAGTACTCACCACAAAACTAAAGCTCATAACGATTATCGACCTTCGATAACTATATTCTCTGGTTGTAGTAAATATTCACTATCAGAATTGTCTCAATTAGCATTATAAATCTTCCATAAAGCGATAATAAAAACTTCATCATTAGAAAAGAAAAGCTTACGACATATAGGCTGCCATTTTTTAAGAAAAATAGCAACATATTGTGTTTCGTTACTACGCAAAACAACTTTTAAAAAATGCAATTTATTTAAATGCACATTTAATATCGAAAAGATTTTAAAACAAAGTGAAATCTGTTTACAATAATTCTAAAATTTTCTGATTTATATCCACCTTACATTTATTTTATTTCGAAGACTTTCTAAAGTATACCAATGTTAAGCTGCGTGAAAAGGAACTAGATTTTTTTTTAATTTTTAGCATAGACCACTCGTTTCTTGGCTAAAACTCCTAAAAGTTTTACCGGTTTTGCCTTGATCGTTAAACAAGGCAATTTCACAAAACAAAGTAAATATTCCGAGTTAAATATGTTCTGAGTACTTTGAAATTGACTTAATAAATTATTTAAAATAACTCTAAAATCAAAACAATTGTATTACACCCGACATTCAATTCAATTGCTCATAATTTTTAAACGGCTAAACTAATTTTGATTAAATATAGCTAAGAACCATCTCCATTATATCAGCTTTCAATTCAAAAAAGCCGCATTGAAACATCCTAGGACCAAGTATACTTGGTCCTAGGAAACATCATTGAAATCGGTTCATTCGTTTAGGAGCTACGATGACACAACACGTCAAACTACTTATGAGTCATAAGTTATGACAGTATGACACCCCTTCGTCGGCTCATTCCACCAAATAAATACTTCTCTCGAAAGTCTTGCTACTAAGCCATAAACTCCAAAAAAAATTGACTGACAGTGACAATTCCATTATTTTCATCAAAGAGTATGAAGGAACTTTTGTGAGTCAATGTCTCCTAGATCCCCCCCTTCTTTGGTTTGGCGACAAATTCGGCGGTTTAGGTGCTCTCTTATCAGTAATAGCCCCTCTGCTAACGACACTTCGTCTTGGCTGGGTGGTTTTGCTGATAGGTTAGCCCCTTCTCTAGCCCCTTCTGCAGATTATTTTCCTTCCCCTCCGTGTCTCATTTTGTCGGATAACCGGTTTGATTCCCCCTTTTCTTTAGATGAACTAAAAATGGCCCTTGGTGGTGTGTCGGATTCTACTCCTGGTATCGATGGTATTCCATACTCTTTTTTGGTCAAGGCTGGTGATAAGGCTAAATCAATGTACCTTGATCTTGTAAACCAGATGTTTTCCCTGGGTATCGTCCCTGAAAGTTGGAAGACTCAGGTGATTGTCCCAGTTCAAAAGCCTGGTAAAGACCCGTTAGATCCTCTTTCTTACAGACCAATTGCCCTTTCTTCGGTTTTATGTAAGGTCACTGAATTGATGGTGAAAAATCGCCTAGAATGGTTCCTGGAATCTAGGCAAATGATATCTAAATCCCAATTTGGTTTTCGGAAAGGGTTTGGTACATTAGATAGCCTCAGCATTCTGTCGACTGACATTAACATAGCCTTTAAAAAAAAACAGTTTCTGGTTGGTGTTTTTCTTGATATTGCAGCGGCCTACGACAGTGTTGTGCTTCCTACTCTCAGGAAGAAACTACTCTTGTTGGGTGTTCCTCAGAGGCTCACAAGGTTTGTTTGTAACATGCTTTCATCCAGGAATATTCTTATTCGTTCCCAAGGTTCCCTCCTTCCTCCTAGAACAGTTTGGCGTGGCTTACCGCAAGGTTCAGTCCTAAGTCCTATTTTGTACAGCTTTTACACTCATGACCTAGACTCAGTTGTTCTCCCGTTTTGTGAAGTGCTTCAGTATGCTGATGATCTAGCACTTTACTTTTCTTCCAACTCAATATCAGAAATCTCCTGTAGACTAAATTCTGCTTTGGATTATCTTGGCAATTGGTTGGATGCGCATGGCCTGTCCCTCTCTGCTGCAAAAAGCTCAGCGGTAGTGTTTTCAAAAAAACGTCTGATCCCTCAGTTTTCCATTCTCTTTAAGGGTGAAGCTATTCCCATCCAGCAAAAGGTGAAGTTCTTGGGGGTTTATTTTGACTCCAGGATGTCTGGCATTGCCCATGTTGATTATGTTAGTAAGAAGTGCGAAAAAGGTATCAATGTCCTTCGTGCTGTTGCTGGAACTCGTTGGGGTGCCCATCAGTATTCGATGAAGTTGCTCTATAATGCCATTGTTCGTAGTCATCTTGATTATGCGTCGTTTGTCCTGGAACCCTGTAATAAACGTGCATTAGACAGATGGACAAAGATTCAATCAAGGTGTCTACGTTTAGTGGTCGGCGCGATGAGGTCGACCGCTATTAACGCTCTTCAAGTGGAATGCGTTGACTCTCCTCTTTTCATTCGCCGCCAGCTGCTTAGTGACCGATATTTCTATAAAGCCCTTCAGTTTAAAGATCACCCTCTTATTTCTAAACTTGAAACCTTAAGGTCCCTTGTTCCTGGTAATTCTGATTTTCGTCTTTTGAATTCTTTTTCTCACTTCCTTGGCCTTCCTTACGACTTTTATCAAAGTATAGTCCCTAATCCTCTGTTTTCTATTCCCTTTGATGCCCTCCTTTTTCAACCCCAAGTAGTGAGTTTTAACATTGCTAAAAATTCCCCTAACGCCAACCAGAAATTTAATCAGATTCTTGGTGAGAATTGGGTAAATTGGTTGCCTGTATTTACTGACGCTTGCAAAATTTCGGATCAAGTTCCGGTTGGTGCTGCAGTTTGGATTCCAAAGTTTCAGATTACTCTAAGTTTTAAATGCCCATCCCTTTCTTCTATCTTCACTGGGGAATCCATTGCCCTCCTTGAATCTATTCTTTATATCAGCTCTCACGGATTAAATCAAGTCATTATCTTTTCTGACTCCCTTAGTTGCCTTCAAGCCATATCGTCCAATCCCTTCCGGTCTAAGGTCAAGTTCCCTCTTATCTTGAAAATCAAAGAGGCGCTATTTCATTGTCATGTTAAAAACATCAAAATTGCTCTTGCTTGGATCCCAAGTCACTGTGGCATTTTAGGCAATGAGGCGGCGGACTGGTCTGCCAAAGCAGCAGTTCATATTAGCTCAGAATCCCACCCTTTCGTTTACAGTCAGGATCTGTGCAATCTTTCCCTTATTAGATCTCGGTGCTTATGGAACAATCTCTGGTCTTCTTCTAAATTAGTTAAAGGGAAATCTTATGGTGAGATCCAGCCCCAAATTCCATCTAAACCTTGGTTTTTTCACTTCCGCTCCTTCTCTAGAGCCGTTACATCCTCACTGTGTCGCATTAGACTGGGTCATTGCAGTTCTCCGGTTCATCTGACGAAGATTAGGGTTCGGGACTCCTCTTTATGTGAATGCGGTATTGATGAAGGGACCTTGGATCATATTTTTTTCTCCTGTCCAAAACTGTCTTTTTCTCTTCTTGACGCTCTTCCCTCTCATATTCCCCTCCCGGTAAATATCTCATTTCTGTTATCTCTACCTGATAATAATATGTTTAATATCCTTCTTAACTTTATATCTGTCAATAACATAAAATTGTAGTTAGATACTAATTTTTCTTTGGTTTTTTTTGTGTGATTTATGTTTAGTTCACTTAAGTTCTCTCCTCTTAGATGTTTTTTTTTTTTTTTTTTTTTTGGAACGTATCTGTTACTTTCCCCATCGTGCATTTTCTCTCTACAACGTGAAGTTGGCGGAATTGCGATCACGCAGATTGCCATAATACAAGATTCTATTCTATTCATTTCAGTCAGTCAGTCAGTCAAATCATGAACGTGGGGCGGTGATGTTTCTGTTTTTTATTTTATAATTTTACTTTGTGTTTTTCGTACGATTTCTTATAATTTAATTAGCCTCGAATAGATTAACAATGTGTAAACTGTTTTATTAGCGTAACGACTGTGTTGTGTTGGTGATTTGTTTTGGTGTATTGTTTCGACACGATGAAGGTACCCGTTTGGAGGCGACGCTGTACTACCGATGTCGCAGGTTGGTGCATTTTTTGATAATTTCTGCGCGGTTACGTTGCTAGCAACAGAAAGCGCTTTGTCGTGAGAATTTGGACACACTATAAATGCGATGATGTCAGAAACCCTACCGCCCATAACATGACCCTCTGACCCAAAATTTATATTTTGAATTGAAAATGAGCTACATTCAATTAATTGTGGCTTGGGGTGTTACTGAGAATCAACATAAAACAATTAATTTACAAAGTTTTGACTAAAATAAATCCAGTGGTTCAGTCCTGTTTTTATAGCTACTAAACTCTCCCAACATGACCTCTGAACAATACTGATATTGCTCCTGTTTAGTGCAGTTACTATGGTGATTGTGGTCAAAAGACCATACTTTGGAAACTTAGGACTAAGTAAACTTAGTTGGAACTTCCGAATTATGTAATGAACTTTTTTTTGATTTTGTATTTGTTGTAAATATAGAAAATAAAAATATGACTTGCTAGATGAGCTTTCATTTTGATGTGAACAGTCATAGCTACAGCTAACACATATTTGAATTTTTGGTCGGCGTGTCGGTAAAGGGGCAGCCCACGGGATTTAGCAAAATTTCGAAATTTTTGCTGTTTTCTGGTTAGCGTTGGAGTGATCGTAAAGGGGCAAAAAAAAAAATTTTTTGTGGCCCCAAAGACGCGGTGTCAAGATGACCGAGGGCGTTGTAGTATAACTTACTACAACAGTATTATCTTCATTAACTTCAACATGTCTGATTGCTATGAATTAGACAGGGTCTCAATTTAAATCCTTCTTTAATGATGGTTCTTTGTAGATTTCACAATGTCATGTCAGTGACAAGATAGTCACGTAGTACATACGGACCTCTCCTCCAATGAGCTTGTTATTTAAATTTAAGGATTATTTAAATTACACAGGACAAATTACAAACATTTATACAGACAAAAATACAAACACAAAAGGCACAGCTTATTTCTTTAAGAAATTTCTTCCAGCAGACCTGGGACAGTGAGAGGCGTAAAATAATTAAAGACAGACGTGCACAATTAACCATTCATTTGGAGATTAGATTAGATTTGGAGAATATTTTTTAATCAATTGACAGTCAATTGCTAGTCACAATTGACCTGATGCAAGTGGCAGTGCTAGAAGTTAGAAATCAAAGAGATAATATTGTTGAATAACATATATAAACACTAGCTTTCCGCCCGCGGCTCCGCGCGCGTGGACTACTGGTTATATATCATGCCCAATTGTGGAATAAAACGTAGCCTATGTCCTTTCCCAAGCTCTGATCCATCTGTGTACCAAGTTTTATCAAAATCGGTTCAGTATGTTAGGCGTGAAAGATGGACAGACAGACAGAGTTACTTTCGCATTTATATTATTAGTAAGGATTAGTAAGGATTATTGGCAATAGACTGCTAAGCAAACATAAAATTGGTTCAACATAACTACAAAATATATTACAACTAGCATTCCGCTCGGGACTTCGTTCCCGTGGGAATTCAGGAAAATTATGTAGCCTATGTCCATTGGGGATAATGTAGCTTTCTAATGGTGAAAGAATTTTTCAAATCGGTCCAGTAGTTTCGGAGCCTATTCAATTATCCTGAAGCAAAGATAATGTAGCAAAGATTGCTACATTATCCCTGAGTAACACAGGCTACATAATTTTCCCAAATCCCACGGGAACGAAGTCCCGTGTGGAATGCTAGTATTTAATAATTTACTTAATTGTCATATGTAGGAGGATATCCTTCCACACTTAGGGAAGCCTGTTATCAGCTTAGAGTTAATTAAATGCCTGTTTTAGTTAGGACTTCTGATTTGTGCTGGTGGTCTTCTGCATAAACAACTAAACAATAGTCATTCATGGTAATTTGTTAAACATTGTGTTATACTAAATACACACACATCAGGAACTAAATATTGAACACTTTAATAGTATTTATTCGTAATAAGTCCATAGGTATACTTTATAAATAAATTTTAGATAGGTGTTGTAACTTTTGGGCATTTTTTGTATTCTGTTGATTGATACAATTTCTGCTATAAAAAGTTAGGTAGGTACTACTGCTTTAAAATAATTAAGTACGGTTAGATCGTTTGGTATATTGTGTTTAGTAGTGTCATAACTTTTTATGTTAAAAACTTTCTTTGTTTCATAAGATTACACTGGAAGTTCTAAACAGGTATTTATTAGGCTTATTGTAAAAAAAAAAGTTTACATACAAATGCTTATAATTCAAATCAAAATGTTTTAAAAAATGTTTGGTTGTAGCGTGCTGTTTAGTGCAAGCACTGCACTGGTCCATGCATCTTAACTAATACTTAACTTAAATTACTTAACTAACGAATTTTGAAGAAAGTATAGTATACATAATAGATAGATAGATAGATAGATAGATTGACACTTTATTCAATTGTCATAAAACAGCACAACACAGTAATAGACAAACAACAAACATACAAGTAAACATAAATCAGCAAGCAAACAATGAAGTAAACAGACTTATAAACAGAAACAAATAATTTCATAAAACTATTTTACACCGTGTTATCTGTATCATGCCAATCAAATTGGCGCTGACTCAGCATATTGCTGCAGTACCAGACTGCAGCGCTGGTATTCTGCCAGTACCAGTTTGTTCAACGTCCGACACGCTATCGAGGCAGTTAACAAATAAAATAAATTGAATTTAATTAATTAATTGTATTATGCGAATAAGAAGAAGTGTAGTAATGTTGATATATAAAAGCTAGTAATATATTAATCAATAATAAAAATTAAATAAAACAAAAAAATAATATAATAAAATAATGTATAACGCAACAGAGGGTGGGCTGCAGCTTCAAGCAGTTGGTTCCATTTGAAGAGCCAAAAGATGTTTACGTAGATCATTTTTGAATTTAAATTTTGATATAACGTTACGAATAGGAGGAGGAATATCGTTCCACACTTTTGTCGCCGCGTACTTGAAGCTGCCCCGAAATAGTGTAGTACTGTGTGCAGGAATACAGAGAGGGATCGAACAAGTCCTTGCAGAGTAACGGTGGTCAGAATATCTCCAGGATATTTTTCTGTATAAATATTGCGGAAATCTGTTTTTGACAATATCGAACATAACACTAGCTAAGTGAAGCTTAATTCGACCTTCGATTTTCAGTATATTTGCCATGTTAAGGTATGGAGTTACATGGGTGCGAGGCGGAATGTGAAAGCAGTAGCGTGCGCATGCATTTTGGACTCGCTGAGCCAATACTAATGTCTTTTTAAGAAGACATGGACCATACACTGATAGACAATGATTCAGCTTAGAGAGGACCAGTGACTCTCTAATATGAGTGTAATCTTTAATGGAGACAAATAAATAAAGCTGACAGTTGATACGGACGTCATTTAACGCAGCTAGCGGCCGGCGACGACGCCGACGCAGCACACCGGCTATGTTATGTCGCCGGACATTAATAGCATACCATACCTCTACGATAATGAATGTTTTTGAGTTGCAATACCGGCGCGACCGCAGGTGCCGCTGCCCGCGCCGGCGCGTGACGCCCCGCGACACCGACCTCAACACACCTAACCTACAACAGTCCATTTTCTATTTTAGGTAGTTGCTATCTGCTAGTTTAATTCTTGTTGATACATTTTTCGTCAGTGTTAAGTAATCAGTCACTTCCAAAACTTTATCAGAAGTGTTAATGTACTGGAAGAGTGGGTGGCTAACAATTTTTATTGAGCCGAGGTCTACCAGCATTTGACGTACGGTGATCCTCGATAATTTACGACTGTTAATTAATGTATGAATGTACAATTGAATTGACAGCTTATCTTATTCCGTACATAACAGACAAGAGTTTCGGTCTCGGTAACGTCCGCCAAGTAGTGCGAAACCCCCGTTACACATTTATAATGTCGTTTGAAAGACTAAGGGAAATATGCCAGTTGCCACAATAACTGGTCCTGTTACCTCGGCGGCGCGACAGGCCGTCTGCCAGAACGTTGACCCGCGACTTCTCTCCACTAAGCCTGCGCCGGCACCGTGCTGCCATCTCATTACATAGACATGTTTTCTTTGCCGCTGTTCTAATATAACATGCTTATTTATATGCCAAGAGGCGATAAGCATCTCGGCCCCAGTGGAATAATATCGTGACACAAAGTCACCGTGACTCATCGCCTCATACTTAATAAGCCCTTTCATTTAAATCTTAACCTGTAAAAAGCAGTTTGTGACAAATAAATCTCATTATATTATGAGGCTCGTTTAATGCCCTCGCTAATTAATAGAACATGATTTAAGTCTTTCTAGGAATTATATATGTGACTGTGAAAACGGAAAGGTACAACTTTCGTGATAGTCGTTAAGGTTCACAATTAGGGTGATGAGCTATTGTAAATAGCTCTTATTGAATATCCCGAAAATTATACCTTATACTAAACACAGTCACATATTACGTCTGAGTAGTGTAAGGTACAGTACTAGCGACGCCGCGGGTGAATGAAAGTCCGTTTCAAGAGGCACCTTCACTCGCTCGCAGCTCGCAGGGTACAGTCAAAACTAAAACAATGGACTGCTCCGCTTACTTGTGCAACGCTTTGTACACCTACCGCCTACCTATCTGTACCAGTTCATTACTTCACACAAAGCAAAGCGCTTTCTCATGTAAACTATACTTTTAAAGCCGCTCGCCTAACGTGTTGCTTATCGTAAATCACGACAAATTTATAGATTAGTGGAAAGTCAAGTGGAACCAATCCCAAGTTACAAGCTGTCTCCACTTATACAGCTCGAGTGCGGTTAATGGCAAAAAAGAAACCATATTTTTGGATTACATGGTTGCTTTGCATTTGCTTTGTCAAAGTTTGATAATTTCAATTTCAAAAGACATTTCAATGATTAAATTTATCACATTGGCTATCGTACTTTTAACATAATTCAATGGGAGTTCAAGGAGAATACGAGGAATTCAGTGGTTGCTCTTTTCGAAATCTGTTGTGAGATCATTTCGACAGTAGCTCAGACTCACTTCCAACGCAAAGTAACGGTAGATAGACCTTACATCGCCACAATGCAATGCTAGCTCTTGTTTCTATTATTTTTGATACTTGTGCTCATTTCATTGATTTTAAAACACGAACCTAGTATTGACAGATAAGTAGCGCACAATGGTAGTGGCCTTACCTGAATGTATAAAAACAAAAAGAAATCGCCATTTAATTAAAGTCTAGCTAGCGTCTAGGTCATATACGATCTACGTCCTACGTATTGGATATCTAGAGAAACAATGAAAGCCTCCGCTTAAGGTCTAGCTAGCCATGACACATAGAATCTTAGAAAGGTATGTGCACCATGCACGTGCAGATCTCTAAACTTAAAAATAAATATTATTAGCGCGACAGTCAGTGCAATCTATAGTAGATTGTTGTTTATGGCTGTCTCGGGATTACTCAAAGTCACTCAGAGTAACTGAAAGGATTTGCGCTGTAGTTCTAAAAATTTTACTATTAATGTTTTTATATTGTAGGATGAAATGTGGTCTCTAGAATACTAATTAACAATATTCTTAGATCGCACGAGAATATTTCTATTTACAACTATTACTCAGAGTTAGAATGTAGTTTGGTTTGCTTTCTCAAAAAATACTTTCTATTTCTGTTTCTCTTTTAACAACCCATTCATTATTCGCGGCGCAGCATACGCAAGTGCATGCCCATGGGCCATTTCAAACCTTATCGTTGCCAAAAATTGTTTTCCCGAAGCCTTCCGTCGAGGCTCGGATGACGCTCGTTACGGCACTTGCATTAAAAACTATACACAGTTAATGTGAACGGCGCGGCGTGTTGGTTGAAAGTTGCGAGGTAACGGTTTTTGCGATGCAGGCGATGTCACGCGATAACGCTATACTCGTAACTCGACGACCGTGAGAGCATGAGAGTCAGACCCCGGCTGAAACCGATTTCATGATCACTCGAAACTAGTCATTAGCTTAATTGATTTTTTCACTCGACTCGGGTGGTTAGAACTGGAGCGCGAACGTGTATGTCCGAGAATACCAAAAGTCCTCAAATATGTATGTCTTTTTAGTTGTTTGCCTAAGAACTCTTTCATTGTGACTGGTTTTCAAGGTAAACGTAACTTCCACGAGAACTTAAACCGCGAGACTTCCTTCCCGCAAGATTGACATTGAAACTCAAATTGAATAATCACCTCGGTTATTAAACTTAATGGAGACATAATTGTTAAATCACCGCGGTGTTTCACTGCCATTTTGTGGCGGTTACTAGGGGCAGCGGGTATGGAAACAATTGGAAAGGGGTTAGAGGTCGCACTGTCTGATCTTTCTAGGAAAGCGTATCTTATTTTGTCAAAGCCCTGGATAACCCAAGGTGTTCTTAAATCAATTCGTAGAAGAAACAAGCTTCACAGGCAATATAAATCAAACCCTGACGATGTTGATTTAAAAGAAACGTTCTATAAAAATCGTAACAGGTGTAATAAACTGGTAAAATTTAAAAAAAAAACAATATTACAAAACCAAATTCCTTTCTAGTTCCGGTAATAATAAAAACACTTGGAGCCTCATAAAGGAAGTATGCAACTTAAATTGTAACAAGCAAATTGCTGGGGAACTACTCAAAACACATCGTTCGGAAATAGAGTCACTTAATACCGTCAATCGATACTTTACTTCAATAGGGTCTAAATTAGCGCAGCAAACTCTAAGTAAATTGTGTATAACAGACCAAGCTCTAGCCAAAAAAGCTTCTAAAGCAGATTCTCCTCTAAATTCATTCTTACTGTATCCAACAGACTCTTCAGAATTATTAATAGTCTGAAATCAAACTGTGCCCCGGGTGGTGATAATATTTCGTCTCAGATACTCAAAGACTCATGTGATATTTTAAGTGGACTTCTCGTGCATTTGTTTAATCGTAGCTTGGAAACTGGTGTTTTCCCTGAGAGCTTCAAAAAAGCTGTTGTCATCCCTATTTTTAAGACTGGAAGTAAAAACCTTCCTACCAACTACAGGCCAATCTCCTTAATACCTGTTTTTCTAAGGTAATTGAGAAAATTGTTAACTCTAGACTAATTGCATACTTAGAAAAAAATGAACTACTAAGCCAGAATCAATATGGGTTTAGGAAAGGCAGGAGTACCGAAGATGCAGTCCTAGAGCTTACAACAGCAATTAATTCCCACCTAGATAAAGGAGAAAGGTGTCTAGGAGTCTTTCTAGACCTACAAAAAGCTTTCGACACTGTATCGATACCTATTCTCATGGCTAGACTCGAAAATCAGGGAGTTAGAGGTGTACCTCTCGATTGGTTTCGTACGTACTTAACGAAAAAGACACAGAAAGTACGAATCGGTGGACTATCAAGCGACAGTGAAAATTGCTCTTACGGTGTGCCTCAGGGTAGTACCTTAGGTCCTACGTTGTTTTTAGTGTACATCAACGAGCTTAGTGCACTGAAAATCAATAGCGCTGATATTTTTATGTTCGCCGATGACACTGTGCTGTTATTCCATGGTCCCTCTTGGAATACTGCACGTTATCGCGCTGAACTAGGGCTAAGGAGAGTGTTGGAGTGGCTGAAGGATAGTCTTCTGTCGCTTAACACATCGAAAACAAAGTACCTCTGCTTTGGCAGGTCTGCGAGGAACAGTCCAGATAGTAGTTTCAAGGTTCAAATCCACACTTACCCATGTAACAGACGTGCTTGTAGTCCAGCGTTATGCTCCTGTTCATTCCTACAACGTGTAGACAGCATAAAGTATCTGGGTGTCATGTTGGACGACAGGCTTAACTGGAGCCCGCAAATTGCAGCACTTTCATCCAGGATTAGGAAATTAATTCATGTTTTTAAAAATCTTCGTGATGTGGTGGATCCCGAAGTTCTCAAAATGACATACATTAGCTTATGTCAAAGCATTATTTCTTACTGCATCTGTGTGTGGGGTGGTGCTGCGAAGACACATCTCATTGACTTGGAACGCGGTCAACGTGCTATTCTCAAAGTAATGAGCCGCCTTCCATTTCGATACCCCACAGTGGAGCTATATAAAGAGCAGGAAGTGTTATCTGTTAGAGGTTTATTTATTCTTCAGAGTCTGCGCAGATACCATGCATCGGTATATTGTGCCCAAACTCCCGCTATGTGACAAAATAATTGTTCGCTGCCCATTGCCTAATGTTAATAGTGTGGCTGCCAGAAGATTCTATGAGTTCTGTGCTCCTATGCTCTATAATAAGATTATACCAGACATTAGTAGAACAATGAAACTTGGAAATCAGCAATTCAAGAAATTCCTCGTCGAAATACTGCTTACCATGAATTACGAATCTATTGAAGGTCTTTTTGTGCGGATTTTGTAGCAATCGTACAAGTACAACTCACAACACATCTATACTTACATACACTCCTTCACATACACTCACTCATCTCATCACACATATCACACACACACACACACACACACACACACACATACACACACACACACACACACACACACACAAACATGATAACCATTGTATTTAAATTTTAATACTTAATATTATTACTAAGTTGTGAAAATACTACTAAGCACTGTTAACATCTATGTACGACCATATGGGAAGACACTGTATCCTGTAACACAGTTTATAAACTACC
Source organism: Aproaerema taeniolella (assembly GCA_949987775.1). Taxonomy (NCBI): domain Eukaryota; kingdom Metazoa; phylum Arthropoda; class Insecta; order Lepidoptera; family Gelechiidae; genus Aproaerema; species Aproaerema taeniolella. The sequence goes on from OX465248.1 coordinate 311,641, forward strand.
ACAGGATACAGAAAGTCTACGTAATTTGTATTTTAATATTTGAAAAAATAAAGTTATTCTATTCTAACAAGGCATGGAAAAAGATGATGCGATACTATACTGGTGCGTTATAAAGCACTATTTTAAAATAAACTTCGTTCCCGTGGAAATTTGGGAAAATTATGTAGCCTATGTGTTAGTCCAGGGTGTCAGCTAGCTCCATAGCAAATTTTATCAAAATTGGTCCAGTTGTTTGAGCGTGAAAGAGTAACAAACATCCATACATACAAAGTACAAACTTTCGCGTTTATACAAGTAATATTAGTCAAGATAGCCAGATTTAATCACGATTAGTTTTATCTCAACGTCTCGACGCGTTATGATTATGAGGGGGGAATCAAAATATTTTCGTCAATTCGGCATGATCTGTCTGTCGTGTTTCCAGTCGATTGTGCGTGATTTACACTTCATTGGCTGCATTTGTCGTTTCATTGTATGCCAGTTTCCGATCCTGGTTTTATTGGTATCGTTATCGAGACGGCCCGTGCGTAACCACTCGCTGCTGTTATCGGTCCATTCTTCTGACATAGGTACTAGCTTTACCTGCGTTTACTCAATAAAGTCTGCGTTAACCTTATCAGTGACGGTCGGCATCTTGTACGTATTGAAGCATATTTGTGGATGTAGAATAATATGAATATATACTGTAAGAGCGTACAGTACAGTACCGCTATAGATCTCCAGCTGATAGGTGGTTGCTAGTTGTTGCACCGTTATGGTGCACACCCTCCGGTGCCGGCGCAACAAACATAAGCAAATATAAACAATAGAATTTTGTACAGAGGCCAGCGCATCAGATTCATTGCAAAACCGCTCTTATCACAACAGCACAGAGTGCACGCGTGTGGTAACCTGAGTTGCGGCCATCCGTACATAAGGACAAAATAACACAAAAATCTTATCTACTTTTTCTATCACTGTTCTTAATTGTACTTATATTCTATCCTATGTCTGCGCTACAGAACAATATAGGAGCCTATTGTATTTTTAAACCACTGTAAAAGCCTCTCCTAAGTACCTATCCTCGTTGGTAGAGTTTTAATATGAGCTGACCTCTTAGAGTATATACCTGTAATATATACTCTAAGCTTGACCTGCCAAATCCTGAATCATGGTCAAGCGTACCCTAAATAAGAAACGGCACTAAGCGCTAAGAATAAGAAGTTGATAGAGTTTTAATTATTTTCGTTAGGTACTGAATAGTAGACATGCATTGTGTAACTTTCCGCGCCATTAGAGCCATGTGTATATTGCTGTGCTGTTTTTGCTGAGGCAGTGCTCAATGAATGAGATGCAATGCCAGCCCACACTCGACTCTATGCTCATGTCATGTGTTTGCGGGTTGAGTGGTCCAAGTTACGTTATAATGCTAATCCGTAATCACATCTCGTCACGACTGCATGGACGAAAGTTAAAATCATTACGCTGGAACGTCTGTTTACCGTACGATTTTATCAAAAGTATATTAATATGTTAAACTAGTCATCTTCAAAAATATGTGTAGGGCCGCTGCGATACAAGCTGTTTTTTTCTGATTTTCCGTATACCCACAGTTTTTATGTTTCCTGTAATCAATATTATTATTATTAACTCTATCTAGGTCTTAAGAGTAGGGCCGTTGATCACTTGATGCTTATTTACCCCCTGACTTTTTGTCGACAACGTAGAGAATAAAATATCCCGTTTTAATATCATCTGACCCTGACATGAGTTAAATTGAAAAACGAGTACAAGAGTAAGTCAACAGCGGGAGGTCTTTGGTGCTCTAGAAAGAAGCCGTCAATTCGTCAAGCTCTACATCTGGTCAGGAGACGAAGCTTTTCGAAGCAGACACAACAGTGGAAATAAAACTACAAAGCATTCGAGATAATAGTACTTAACTGCAAGTCAACTGTACTGCTTTTTTATGACAAAATATATAGTCAGGTGCCAATTGCCATGACGTTTTTGTGGAAACGGTTCGTCGATTTCAGACAAAGTTAGGGAGCCCCTGAGCTAAGAACTGCCTAATTCTGAGCCTGACTTCTTTCCTTAGCACGCTAAATAAACTAATCTGCATACCAATAATATTCGTAATATGATTCTTGAAATGTGGAAGATTTTAGGTAGAAAATAACACAAATTAGGATACTATTTTTCTTGGCAAAAAGGTAGTCTTTAATTTTTTGATAAGACGGTTACAAAGAGTTAAATCTTCTCTCGATAAACAATCACTGAAAGACAATGACTCGGGGTGATTTTTAAATTGACATTTTTTTAAATTTTATTAATTTTGACTATTAATGATTTTATGTTTAGATTAATCCTTACTAATATTATAAACGCGAAAGTTTGTAAGTATGGATGTATGGATGTTTGTTACTCTTTCACACTCAAACGGCTGGATCAATTTTGATACAATTTGGTATGGAGGTAGCTGACACTCTGGATTAACACATGGGCTACATAATTTTCCCAAATTCCCACGGGAACGAAGTCCCGGGCAGAAAGCTAGTCATTGATTATTTGTTTTGACTGTTTTATTAAATATGAATAAACTTTTATTATCACTGATTGATTTTATATATTCTAGATGAAGAGTTGCAACATGAGGTCGGTTCATAGATCCACCGCAATGATTGCAAGCGTAAGTGCGCACTGCCGTTATGGTATGATTGTGCGAGCTATGGCAATAATAACCGCGTCTCATGGCTGATGGGGTCGGCCTGGGAACCGCCGTACCTATCAACAACTGCAATCAGTGCGGTACATTTAAGTCTCAATTCTATGCTCTACCGCTATTTTTTCTATCGCTTGCGTTTTTAGTTCTGTCGATTATTCAGTTTCACAAACATTGCTTTCAATGTACTAAATAAACAAAACCTCCAACACTTTAGGTATATAAAGTGTTAGATGTTTTTTACCGGGAGGAACCTATCGTATTAAAATTCTCCATTCCGCCACAACCACACGATGAGCTGATGATAACTGTCTATCGGTTTTCAATAAAAACCGTTTCTAAGAAGCGTTAATAGCGGCTGTGACCCCTGAGTCAGCTGTTAGCGGGTTTCCTCGCTTCCGGGACCGGGGCCGGGGGCTGACTCACTTAGCTCTACCTGCGCCCGCGCAAGTGACGTCACCATCCTGCTATGCACTTTAAGCTGGACGCGTCGACAATATTTTATGAGTTTCTGAATGATGTGTAGCGCAAGTGGCCGCGCCGACAATATTGTAAACTGATTTCAGATTTCCTTTTGGAATAGTGGTTCTCTTATCAACATATTCAACATCTGCTGGCAGTATACATCCCTTATTGTTGTGTTGTTAACACATTTGCAAAGGAATTTACTTTCAAAACACCGTTATTTTGTGACCTTTTCTTAAACTAAAACAACAAAAACATCTGAACACCTGCTGGTCTCGCTTGCAGGTGCTTCGCTCAAAAATTGACTAGAATTGAGTACGAGTGTAGTTAATATTCCTCTGCCAGCCTTGCTCGATAGTAAATGCCTATATAGTAACCTACTTTTATTCTTCTTATATACATACACGCATGTCTGTATTCGCTATCGAAGTAGGCAGAGCGTGGATGAATGAAGGGTCAGCCTTTCGTCCACAATACCACAAAATCCTCCACTTTTTTCTCTTTTTTTATTTTTATTATAAGATGGGTTAACTCTTGACCTCAATCTTGACCATAAGGTCAAAGATGAGGTCGACGATGAAGCGAGTAACCCAGAAAATGCCTATAAAGGCACTGGTACTCCCACGCACCGGCGGAACACAGGAACCTGTTTGGCGTCAGACTTCGGTAGGAGGGTGGTCGCGAACCAGACGGCCCTTTACAAAGCCCACCACACTGCATGAGACTATAGGACGACACCTCAGATTCAGAAAAAAATAAAGTGTCGTTACCTGGGATGGATTACAGTGTACCTGAAAAGATTTGGCAGCCGGCAATATGTGTAATTGTGTAGAGTACTTAATGAGTCCTCCACGGTCTCAGTCTGTTTCGCAGTATAACGCAAGTACCGCCCATTGTTATCCAAAACAGTGCTGCCGTGAAGAACACGTGCCTTGTTTCTTTACGAGCACTAACTACTTACTGTACTTTGGCACATTCTGATTCTTAACACAAAAGGCGCATCGCACAGAAAGTAACATCAAAAATTTTCTTGGGGTACCATGGATATTGAAAACAATTACGATTCGGGACTAAGGCTAGTAAAGATATTCGAGAACCTCCTCCTTGAAGTCGGTTGAAAAGCATCAGCAATGTACAAAAAGCGATCCAATAATACTTACCCAGCAGTGCATTTTACAAAAGTGTTAGAGCTATGCGTAAGAAAAGGACTTTGAATGAAATCTAGGTATCTTTACTAGCCTTTGTCCCGAATCGGCCACTTTCGCATATAAAAAGTAGCTTATGAACTTGCCTGCCTTCAAAGAACACTTGGCAATCCTTTGTCAAACTACTACCACAAAACATTTTTATTAGCAATCCTTTGTCAAACTACTACAACAAAACATTTTTATTAGCAATCCTTTGTCAAACTACTACAACAAAACATTTATATTATCTGAAATTATTGGAGTTACTGGAAATTAAAAATAGTAGGCGTTTGATATTGCTATCGCATCCGCGTAAATTCGGCGAAAGATTGAGTCTTTAATTTTATCCTATTTAATATTTTTACTTTACTGTATAACTATAATATAAAGCATCAACAAAGTGGACCGTGTCGTAAGCGCAGCGCAGCCTCGACGACGCCGCGCCGCCCACTCCTGCGCAGTCGCACTGGCATTGTTTTCTACAATGCATTTTTATTTTGAATCCATACTTCTCGGGCTGTTACTATCTTATGCGTTATCGTTCATTATATCATCAGTAATCTCTTTTTAAGTGCTTTTCAGAAATACGTGAAAGTACATTTGCAAAAAGGCATCAGCGCGAGATGTGAAGATATATCACGTTTGTATTGCGTAACTGAAGACAGATTTCGCTACATTCGCTACAAATTGTTTATTCGTAACAACTATTGTCTATATGTACTTACTATTGAATTATTTGTTAGCTTTATAGTAAAAATTGTATGTGCGTTATTTAGGCTAATTGATAACTTGATGTAAGCGGCGCATCAAATGGCCATAACTACTTGATACCAGAAGTATTATAATCTTATAAGATTGATACCAAAATTCAAAATCTTTAGTCCTAATTTAATGTCGAGGACAGCAATGGATTTTATCTTTATCTGTCTGTACTATCTCGCTGCTGGGCAAAGGATGGCAAAGGCCTCTCGTTGTTTTCCTTGACTCTTTAATCATGCGCCATTTCTACCCATCCTTTGTCTATATCCAACTCGTCTCCACATTTGGATCTTCGTCTGCCACGCTGCAGTTTCGTCTAGGGCAACCAGTAGGTGGTAGATTTAGTCCACACATTTTTCGGTATGCGGCAGACATGACCCGCCCAATTCCACTTGAGATTTTCTGCTGCCTAGTTTAAATCCACATCTGGATGCGAAAGCGCAAAGTTGTGTTTCTAACTTCCATTAACTTGAGGCCAGCAAAATAAAATTCTAATCTTTCTTGCATGGAGAAATCAAAATTGATTCTGAAGTTTCTGAAGTGACTCTTGATGTCACCGTCCACTGCGTTTATTTACCGTTAACCTTAACCCGCTGATGTAACGGATTTTAAATTACATTTATTTTCAATTCTTTGGCCGTCTCAAGGTATTCTTTTATTTGTGGGTATTCACAGAAGTAGAAATAGATATCTAAATAATCTTCAAGGCTAAGCTCATTTATATATTAAACGTCTCTGACTACTTAGCTATGATCAATAGTTCGGAAATGTTGTCCCAAATAATCAGAAAATGAGCTAACCTACACGCGCGACGTAATGTGCTTTGTAAGGGAATAAGGAATTTCGCAGCTTCACTTTAAGGCACGGTAGCCAATTTACTTAGAGCACCAGCACCCAGGAGATCTAATCCAGGGGTCGTGGGTTCATGTTCCATTCGCGCCGAACATTTTTCTTATCCTAAAATTATTTGTTAATGTGCTAAGATATGCACAGCTTTTAGATTAGCCTTGACATACAGTATCATTTGTGAATCATCGAGAGATAAATAAACAACAGTTCTATCATGTAGGCGTCACAAATCGAAACCTAAACGCGATCAATGATTATCACTGGAAAAACTGGTTAAACGAGTGCGAACACAACAAACCGAAATCGTACGACTGTTTAGAAATTGATGCTATATTTAAAAAACCTACTATTCCTAAATTTCAACATGCAATATAAATAGACTGCAGTACTAATACTTACTTAATGCAATGGATGGCACAATACGATTGAAAGTCACGCGTGTCATCTTAAACTCGCTTCATTAGTCTTGTGGTAAATCCGTGATGAAACTGGTTTTAACACTTTAAAGTTGCATATGAATTGCCTTGTTGTTTTTAACCCCCGACAAAAAAGAGGGGTATTATATAAGTTTGAAGTGCATACCTATGTGTCTGTCTGTGGCATCGTAACTCCCAAACGAATGGATGTCTTTCGATGCAGTTTTTGTTTGAAAGCTGACGTACTCGAGACGGTTCTTAGCTACACTTGATCAAAATTGTTTCAGCAGTTTAAATTTCATAACATAAGCAATCGAATGTCGGAGGTGATACAACACTTTCAATTTTGTCAACTTCATAGAAACCATGTCAACTTCAATGAAAGAAAATGTGTAAAAACCATATGAACTTTAATGAAAGAAAATTAAAATCCAGACAGGCATTTATTTACATAAAACAAACAATGCTGTATCAGACGGGACATAGTTTTCGCATTGGTCATGTCTCGAATCTATTACATGAGTCATATCATGTCCTAGACCAGTAGAGTTGCATAATTTGTTCCTAGCTTAGAGTTATCTAACTATCCATATACTACGAGTAGATAATGTTATTGTCGTAATTATATTATAGTCAATCAGCATTAGAAATAAGGTACAGTTTGTTTTATGTCGCTGGTCCTTGATATCTACTTAACAGCTTTCAGTGCGCAGCGGCGGTTTAGGTGGGCGCGTTCAAGACGTGATTTCTGTAGTACCCGAGCCCACCGTGTGGTAGCTTACGTAACATGACATCATTTTAAAATGCATGGCACACATAGGGGAAGTTATGGAGAGCTAGAATTAAACGAACTTAGAACCTGGAATTAGATAGGTATGATAAACTATCATTACGATACTCTTGGCAGTATCTAGCCATATCAATTCAAAAAGAGAAACATAAGTCTTTCAGTTCCTTGTCAGTCTGTCTCAAAATTAACTATACCTCGGGCCATGTTATCTGACATACTTTATGTTTTCTTTCTGACATTTGGCTTCTTAGGTTTTCTTATCAATCTTATCATACTGAAAGGTTACACCCTGCTACAAGTATCATACACCTTTAAATTTTCATTGGGATTAAAAAACCTTTTCATAGTGTCATACTTCTGGCCAATTCAGAGTGCAAAATTCAATTTTTAGCTTTTAATAGCATGTGCCATGTCATATAACGTAAGCAAACTTGGGATGGACTTACGGACTACTAGATGTCTTAAAGTAAAGAAATAAATAGAGCAATATAAGTATAAGTGAGCGCGTGTTTACTATTGCGTCGAGTGAGTGTAGTAATAAGATCTCGTCACAATCAATAGTAAGTGGATTAAGCAGCTCTCACTCGCGCGATCGGTGCTAATCGGCTTCGACATCGACGCCGCAGTGCCCTCGGCTCCCGTGTCAAACAACTCGCGTGACGATGCCTGTTTGCTGCAAGAAATCTGCGAGAGTATAAACAATGAATAGAGTGATGATCATGGTCATGGCGACTATGTATCTGTACCTGTGAGTATGTAGTTTTGTGCAAACACGGAACAGTTTTCTGATTATGACATCATTGTAATGATGATATAACGTTACTTATGTGAGAATATTGATATAGAGACGGTTAAGGAATGTAAATCTAAGACTTACTCCCACTGCCGCGGATAAAGGGGCTCGTCTGAAAGAAAAGCATCAATCGTCACGCTGGAAAAACGTAGGCATAGAATAAGATACCCAAAAATATGGGGAAAAAGGTGCCCCGATATTTTAGGAAGCTTTATTATATGTTTGGGTGGACATGTGAGTTTGTGCTTCGATGTTTCCTTAGTTCTTCGATTAACTTTCTTCAAATCCTTCAGTAATTTATATTATTACTATAACAGGAATGTAGTCGTGTTTATCGTATATTATCAGAAGTTAAATTGCCGCTCCAGTTACAAATGGCAATTCAAAGGAACGCAGCCTGGCGATTGGTATTTAGATGGTGAAGCGTGGTCCAGTTATAATGGCTTGTGAGTGGTACGATAGAGTGGCTAATATACAAGTTACTGTAGTAATGCACTATGGTGATCGAATGGGGGATCGAGGCGGAGGCCAGAGCTAGGCATCAGCGCCAGGCATCAGCGCCCGGGAACTTGGGCCTGGGAGGCAAAGCTTTCCTACTGGTCTAAGTTACGGCCTTGCGTGGAATTCCTTGAGTTTGCATATGTTGCTGTTAACTCATAATACGATAAACTATATATCAATTCTCTTTTACAAAATAAATTTCGTGGTAAATACCCATTTCAAGTATGTTTAAAGTTCCTTGGCTGTTTTGAAAAGTTAGTATTTTTGAATTGTTATATTATTTTAACGAATCCTTTCTTCTTGATTGATTGATTGCAAACTGTTTTTGTTAATTATTATTACACGTGGATATTGCCTTGTACATGTAACAGATACATTGTACAGTATTTTGTCTACATTATAGGTATGTTATTCGTTTAGAAAAAATGTGTTGAAATTTAAAAGTTGTTGAAATATAATAAAACATTGAAATATAAACTAAAGCAAGAAAAGATAACTTTGTAAGTTCCGATGTAATAAATGCACAATTGCACACTGTATGCAAGTGAGATCACTCGGAATCTTTTTGCAATGATTGCAGCAATGCAATGGTTTCCTACAAACTGCAAAAATGGCAGAACTCGTTTATAGTGTTTATTGTTTGCACAATTAGTTTTCAAACTGTATTTCCGATAGTTCCGCCCGCTGGCATACTGCCGTGATTTTTTGTATACGGTTTTGTTGCAGGGCCACACAAATATGGGCCCTATTTTTACAAATATGGTTTGTTCTGTAATAATAAGAGTAATACAATGACTCTACAATTAAAAATGTTGTATCACCCCAGACATTCATCTATCTATACTAATATTATAAAGAGAAAAGATTTGATTGTTTGTTTGTCTGCATTGAATAGGTTCCAAAACGTCTGGACCGATTTGAAAAATTCTTTTACCATTAGAAAGCTATATTATCCCCAATGGACATAGGCTACATAACATAACGAAGTCCCGGGGGGAATGCTAGTTGTTTATAACTTTTGAACGGCTGAACCATTTGATAAAATATTTGATAAGAAGCATCTTGATCACGTCATATTTGTAACAAAAAACAGCTTCAAAATTGGTCTATTCATTCAGAAGCTACGATTTAAATGATATACATACAGATAAACAAGTTATAATACCTAACACCCCTCTTTTATCATTGTGAGTTAACAATACTTAGACTGCAAATAACCACACGGATGTCCTTCCTTATTGTATAAGAATCAGTATATGGTGAACTTGACCAACCTTGGCCTTGGTATCAGAATTACTACATTGATAAGATTATCTTATCTTTTCATTGATAAAAGCAGAGTAGATGATTACAGGGTGCTACCCCTCTCGCTTGCAAATTGCGCCGCGCCTCGCTGACCCGATTGCACCCTGCACCCGCGCCCCGCACCCCGCCCCGCTACACTCCCGCCTGCCTCCGCCGCCGCCCAGTGCATACAAACACCTGTGCACTACTAACAATTCACACCGAATTTAATTTACTTGCCCAGTAATAGTGTGACGAAAAGAGACTTGATGAAAACGCTGGAGATATGTTTGTGTGTTATTTAATTTGGTGAACTCTATAATTGTCAAAAAAATATTTAAACAAACAAGCACTAATAGGAATGTTGATTATTTTTTAAAATTGTTTATCTTAAAGGAACTGCATCCAAAACCGAAATAATTTTTGAAAATTATTGAGAAATAAAAAAGTTACAAGTTATTAAATTTCAATAGAGGGGGAAACTGTTAAACAACGAAAAAGGATGCACTTACTGGCACGTGACGTCCCCGCCATTTGTTTGCGTAGGTAAAAACGAGATAGATAGCTCCACAAAGATAGCTAGTCTTTACGTTAATACAAATGCTAATAACTTCTTCATTTATAAACCATGTTTAATGCTGTTTTCGGATATTAATATATTTCTAGCATTATTTTTCTTTCTCATTCAATAATTCATAAAATTAAACATTGTCGATGGTTACTAGTGTAATAATAACAACGTTTTTTAACAATTGTCGTTGTCAAACGGCTGGCGACACGTTTGAGTCTTCATTTTTAATCGCCCAACGAAGCTCTCTGCAGTTCCAGAGAAATAGGGACCCCATCAAACAGTTATCTGTATATTTAATGACCTCATTCTTTTACCTTTGGTCGAACATCTCGGAAGACGAGCCAGACATTGAGAGATGATCATAATATTAACTTAGTTAATCGATATCCAATCCCGCTTCTATCATTAGCGCTTTTGAAGTTCAAAAGAAAGTGCGTTTAATGCGCCAACATTAAACATTTTCTTTATTGAATAGCATTGTTTAGTAGAAGTTATACAGCAATTTATAAAGACAATAGACAATTAGACACACGATAGTAAATATTTATAACAAATGAATACACCTGAACCGTATGCACGTGCGTTGAGGTGCAGCCGGCAACAGCTGTTCCATACATTTTTCCGATTGGACCGCTGCGCCCGCGCACGCGTCACGTGCGGCTTTTGAATGGCTTCTGATCTATACAATAATATTACACCTCTTATTTTGTTGCTCATTGCCTTGACTCTACAATTCTTTCTAAGCTGATTGAACAAATGTGAAATTATTAACATTTCTTTCTTTTGCCTTTAATAATTTCCCTAGATTTCCTTCTGTGCTTGTTAAAGTTTATCTTCCAACTATCATTGCGTACTAAAAAGCGAACATGTTATATCTTCACATACATAAGTGTGATACAGTGTGATGCCTTCATACATCTCAGCTGCAATATTCGCAGGATTGCATTTTTTAAATCTTCTTTCTTGCTATGCGTAGTTACTGGAAGTTATTTATGAACACAAATAGGTCAGAGGTCTTATCAGTTAAAGTTTAGTACAGGGCGTTAATTAAGGATAATATGAGAATCCAATACCTTCGCAAAACCGGATATCATCCCATGATTCTTTTCGTACTTGGTAATCAGGTGTTCTTTAGAAATAAGTCTTTATAACAAAATTTCAGTGGCATTACTCGATGTGGTATTATTGCAGCGTGGCTGTGCGTCGCGTGCATGGTGGCGGTGTGCCGGCTGGGCCGTGCGCAGGCGGCGGGCCCGCTGGGCCCCTCCGACCGGCCCGAGGCCTACTTCAACGGCAGCTCCTACATCCGACTAAGCAGGCCCATCTCGCTCAAACAGCTCGTCGGGCTCAGCTTCCGGACTTGCGTTGGTGAGATTTTTTCTATTCTATGCTTTGAGGTAACATGTTGGATTCTGTCTTCAAAATGACTGTAGGTCTCCCTATGCGACTTCGTTTGCGGGGAAAGTTCTAACCGAAGAAATCTATTTCTTGCCTCTATTTATAAACATTCAACGACCCCTGTGTATAAAATTTAACATAAAAGAAAAGAAAATACTTCCACATTTACGTTATTGGGCAAGGGAATCTTATTTAAATTAAGTCCTTTTTAATATGAAGATTTATCAAATAGATTATTTATCTAAGCTTAATCTATGGAATTTTGGAATAACGTTTAATAAATTCTACCTACCTAGTCAAGTCTCTTATGAATTACTAGCTTTCAGTCCGAGACTTCGTTCTCGAGACAATTTGGGAAAATGATGTAGCCGACGTGTATTTTGATGTCTAAGCTGTGTTACTGCAAAATTTTATTACGGATGTCCAGTAGTTTTACATATTGTTGACAAACTTTCGCATATACATAATAAGGTAATAGGAAGTAAGATTGTCTTTTATATGACACTATACTATACATTAGATGTTTATACCACACTGTGCACATTAGTCACATAGCAAAGGTCGGTCATGATGAGCTAACCTTGGCGAAGCAATTTGGAAAACCCCGTAGTTAGCCGCAGCCTTCAGGGTTCGTTGTCTCGCCACACTCCACGCTCCCACATTAACTCGTTGTAAAAGCACTGTTAAAACACGTTTAAGTCGGCGAATTGTTCTCAAATGTATCAATTCTTTTTTTCCTTTCAACATATGACTGGCAGGAGTATATTCCGTGCCGTGTAGTGACGGTTACGAATAAAACTATCCCATTTCTTCCCGTGACTGTAGTAAAAGTTGGCTAATGGAACAAAGGAAGACGTTTCGCGGGTTAAGTACTACTGCAGGCCGAGTACGATAGTGACAGCGAAGCGACAGCATCGTGGTTCTATGTCAAAATGTTAACATTGACAACGCCATAGGGCGAGCAAGCCCTTGCGCGGGACCCTCGCGCAATCAAAGTGAAGTTTCAGCCCAGCGGGAGCCGAGCGCGAGTTTGTCGTTATCGTGCTAGAGCTGCTGAACAATGCACTGCGATCGCTAAACTATCTGTCAAGTATTCCACCGAAATTAATTGGGATAAATACCAGCAGTGAGATCTTGCTTTTATCACAGAATACTTAATAGTACGGCTGTTTATCATTATTATTTATGTTAATAGTATTTTTAATTAATAGTGCAACGTTCCTCGAACTAAATCGCGTGTCGGGTAGTGTTTTATTGGCGCGTGCGCATGCGCATCAATAACGATGGTGATATTGAGTGTGTCGTACCACGCAGCTGCGCCTGCTCGACATGTTTTTGTCGTGATGTTTGATAATACTCGCTGTTACAGCATCGACCGGAATTAACGAATTCGCAATTTGACTATTTCTTTATGGCTATGTCCAGCAGTGGGCGTCTTGCGGCTGATATAATTACCTAAGAGTCAATACTGATACGTGGTGAGCTAAGCAAACCGAACCTCGTACCGATGAGTAGTTATACTTATATTGCTAATGGTCCGGTCACCAGAATCTCTTTGTGGTTTTTCTGATAGATAAAGTCAAGTGATTTATTCACTTACATTTAATTGCCAGCCTATGGTAAAGAGAAGACGTCCTAAGTCGATGAATTTGCATTTGCAAATGATTTTCAAACAATTTTTATTTCTTTAGTGTTTACTTTTTACAAAAATAATGGCCAAAGTACAAGAATCAAGCGCAGTCGAGCAGAAACCATCAAAACACCCGCCGGGGTCGTCGACGTACTCACGATTACGTCAGTTACGACATGCGCAAACGCAGACCGGTTGTACACAGTACACAAGCACAATATACACCAATCGCAACACTTTACTATTCAGGCCATTAGGAATGCTGTGACTGACTAATTTGATGATTAGTCGTGGACTAAATTGATGCAAGTAGGACATGATTAGCTTATGATTTAAAGATAAACTTTTATCCAACCATTACATCACTTACACCATTTAAAGGAAACAAGTTTACTCTGGTCTAATCTTAGCCTGTTATCCTGTTAAATCCAAACTAGTATTTATAAAAGTGAAAGTGTGTTTGCTAAATGTTTATTTCTACTTTTTGACTTAGTAGAGCAACAATCGATATTTAAAGTTATGTTTGGAATACAGTTTGTAGAAGGAAGGCTGTACTACCTGACACTTTGTTTTAGTTAGTGCTATGTTGAACATCTTCATAATTTTACACTGCATTCTGGCTAATAAACTGATTATTTATGATTCCTTACCGAATTGGGTCTATAATAGAACCTTATCAAAATCACAGAAAATCTTGACACGTAAGATAAAATGTCATTTGTCTCTCATTTAAGATCCCAACTCCACAGGGTTAGTAGAAGTAACCGTCTTATTTCACTGGATAAAAAACGTATTGTCAATCGTATTAGTTACGATTTCATAAATACATTTGGAGTAGTGAAACTATGGCGAATCATTTTCCCACGGTATAAAGGGAAAATGTCTCATAGGAAGTTATTGTTTTATTGTTACGAATTATTTTTCCCTATCAATGCAATGTCCATTATTATAACATAACGCGTTGCGGTTCGCTTGCGGTTTGCTTGCGAACTGTCCCGGTTGCGTTCTATTGTCTGTACTGCTCTTTACGTCTGTACTATTGCACCAGATCACTAGTTTTAAATTTAATTAACCAGGTACATTGGCTTACACATCAAATATACGTAGAATGCCGTATTTAGAATAATAGAAACCCGAGTCACCGGCAGAGTAGAATAGGACCACCCTCTTTCTTACCGAGGTGTCGTACAAGGCGACTAAGGTAAATATGCAAGCAAGTTCATCTGCACACAAAGAAGGAAAACTCTGCAATTATATCAAAACCCTCGCCAACCCGTCTGCCAAGCGTGGTGACCGTGCCCCAGCAGTGGGGACGTATATGGCCTGATGAAGAAGAAGAAGTAGAATGCAATGCAACAAAAATGGAGTAGCATACGATAACCTGATGCGCTATGGTTTTATAGTTTCCATTCGGGAGCTTTATCGTATTTACCATAATTGCTTAGGGGGGAACATCACGGCTAAACTCCATCAACAATCAATAATCATCAGTATTCATCAGCCTATATCAGAGTATCTGCTGTTCTGAAACTAGAATCATTTCCCTAAATAATCATTTGCATGTTTTGTCTGAATTGCGATCATTACCAAGCTGGTTCTATGACCATTTGATGCTCTACCAACCCCGAGGCGAGTGTAAAAAGAGTGCTCTCATCTTGCTATGTCTTGGAGCCGAAACCACAAACTATATTGATGATGAGCATTTCACTTTCATTTACAAATATTGCTCACTGAGCAACGAAATACATTAAAATCCATCCATTAAATATTAAATAAGTTCCGGCGGTAATAGTCCGTAAACACGTGGTCAGACTGGTCGCCTCACGTGTGGTGATGCGCATGATTCATTCATCTGTTGTTTGTTTTCATTGTCATCTCGGCTTGTTCGCTGCAGACGTCTGGATCGGTCAGTCGGGTAACATCTGCCTCATTGCCCTTCATCGTATGCTAGTACTCCTTTCTGTCTGTCAATTTGTATGTCTATCCTTGTCTCTATTTTAACTAAAACTGCTTAACCCTATACTTGGCACCGATTTTAAGGTGTGATTTTGGTTTATTTGATAACAGTTTTTATTTTCTATGTAATTACGGAGCTCATAAAAAATATTTGAAAAAATCCTATATATATAGTTATTGTAATATAGCATGTCTCTTATTATGCACATTGCCAAGTTGTCTGATATAGACATATGCGCTGCGCCGGCGCGCCGCCGCCGCCGACCAATCATCCCCCGACGTCGCCGCCGCCTTTTTGAGACGGCGTGGACGATTGGCAAGGTGACTTCACGTCAATCGCCACTGGCGTATTATTTTAGTTCGTTTAGTCTACATTTGGCAGATGCTATTTTGACGAATTCCACGTAAGAGAAAGCAGATCTCTTCGCATCTCTTTTTGCGAGCAATTCTCTTATGGACTCTGCCTCTCATCAGCCGCCGTCAATACCTCGCTGTGACTTCTCAATGCCGGAAGTCACGATACATAATAAAGAGGTTCGCGGAGCACTACAGAGTCTAGAATAAAGCTAGCGATCCATATGCATATGCTCTGCTCTGAGGTATTGTGGTCCTGAGTTGTCTCCTGTACTGACATTCTCCCTTAAGGCTAAAACCGTACCCAAATACTGGAAGCTTGCTAACGTGCAACCAGTACCCAAAAAGGGTTGTTGTGCCGACCCCTGCAATCACCGAATTATTGCCATCACCTCCATACTCTGCAAGGTTATGGAAAGGGTACTGAATAGCAAGCTGCTGACTTACCTAGAAGACAACGACTTACTCAGTGATTGAATATGGCTTTCGCTTGAGACGATCAACAGGGAATCTACTAGTTTATGTCACGCACTGCTGGGGCTATGCTATCGAGAAACATTGTGAAGCTCACGCCGTGTCCTTAGATATCTCGAAGGCATTTGACAGGGTTTGGCATGCAAGTCTGCTAAGCAAGCTTCCTGCGTACCGAGTCCCTGCCGACTTATGTGACTGGATAGCTGACTTCCTGAGAGAACGGTTGATCCGAGTAGTCATGGATGGCTGCTCTTCTGACCTAACGGCTATTGACGTTGGAGTTCTTCAGGGGTCCGTTCTCTCTGCGACCCTTTTCCTGCTGCACATTAATGATATGCTTTTACATGGAGTTGTTGCATACGCAGATGACAGTAAAGTCATGGAGAGACACCTGTCCGGTCCAGGAGCTGGTGAGGATGAAATTGTCTCAGAAAGGAGAGCACTGGTAGAGCGAGTAAATTCAACCTTAAGTCTTGTCTCCCGATGGGGTGACAATAATCTGGTTAGTTTCAACGCCACCAGAACACAGGCGTGTCTGTTCTGCGGAACGGGGTCCATTTACTCTGACTCCTACTTTTCGAGGTACATCTGTTCCTGTAACCAGTGAGTTGTCTGCCAACCTAGACTTCGGCACCTCCATCGAGTCCAAAGCTCAAACTGCGGCCAAGAAGCTGGGCATCCTTAACAAGGTTGAACGGTACTTTACGTCCGATTAACTCCTGTCCCTCTATAAGGCACAGGTACAATCGTGTATGGAGTATTGCAGCGACCTTTCTGATGGTTCAACCAAATACCAACTAGCCGTATTGGACTTCGGAGAGAGTGCACAGGAGCTGCATGAACTTATTCTGCCTGCCCTTTTCCAGACGTACTGCAGGGTATCACCCTTACCTTATCAAGATCCTACGGCGCTTTTTATCATCTTTTATATTGCGCACTGCCAAGGAATGGAAGTCCCTGCCTGCGTCTAAATTTCCGAGCTCATATAACCCAGGCCTCTTTAAAGTTCGAGTGAATAGGTATTTTCTAGGTGAGCTTGCTTCAGCCATGATGATCATTGGAAGCAGCAACGGAATAGAATTTGTCAAAAGAAGAATCTCTCGAAATAAGAATCTTTCAAATGTTGACTAAACGTATGGAATGTTGTTTCATTTTGCAACAATGCCCATATTTGGTGATAAAAATTTAAGAGCACCCTCCTACGCCGGCGCCGCCGCTGCCCCCAAATTCTTGCCAGTTTGCCGCCGCCGGCATTTTCTATATCGGTGCACATGTCAAGGCACCTCAACTATAAAACGTGAGTTGCTCTTGGTTGTACATATAAATGATCTATTAAAATAATAAAATTCAATCTATTATTATTTTTTTATAATCCACGGGGACGAAGTCGAAGTCAAAAACTAATACATAATGATTCATCTTTCTGTCGACAGTTATGATTAAATCAAAGAAAAAAAAACTGGCGATCTGGCAATGTGTATCTAAATGCACACGGTAAATAGAAGGTCGATTTGCGAGTGAGTTGGCAATGTGCATTTGTAGACACATCAATAAATATACATGTGTTACGATTGAAAATCATGTGCATCACTACAAAATACTAGTAAATATCGAACACGTATATATTCAAGAATAATATAACACACACATACATAGGTTTTATACAATATATAATAGGATAAAAATCGATTTTTATCTTGTGCTGCGTGGACGCCTGCACACGTTCCGCCATCTTGCGACCCACTGACAGTTTATGTGGCCAAATAAAGATGGTAGATTTTTTTGCAAATAAATAAAATATTTTCCTACAAAGTGTTGCCAAAAAAACCCCAAAAAAATTGCCTTTTTTTCTGGTATATTTTTTTTAGAACTATGTGCATTTCAGTGCACATTACCAAGTATAGGGTTAAGTATACTAAAGGCTTCAGCTTCAGTCTGAAGCTCATATCAAGCTTGGCACTTCGGAATTTGTAGCGTTCACATTTGGACGCGTAAGAGATAAAAGTGTAGTTTGGTTTTAAAACAACAAAAAATATTTAGTTTTATGCTAAAAGCTAAACCAAAAAGTCCTAAGTATCAAATTAGAAGCTATATTCTGTTTCAATTGACGTGTATTTCATGAAACACAATGTAGACTGTAAACAATCTATGTCTTTCCCGCCCCTCACCTCGCTAATCCGTGCTAATTAGCTCAACACGTACTCCTGCTGTAATTATGTCAGCTTATAATATCCATTTTCATCCATTTTGTTCCGTCTCACTAACTACGCTTTTATAATCTACCCGGAAGTTATCCTTTGTGCTAAGCGAATGAAAATTGATTTGGAAGTCAAGTAAACTTTCTGAAATTCCCCGGGGTTCCTTTAGGCCTAATTAGGCCTTTAGGCCTAAGCCGTTTTTCACCTCCTTCGCCTTTGCTTAGATATATATTCAGTTCTTAGCTAAGGAATCATATTTATTTAAACATTAAAGAGATTCGTGTTAATAAGTTGGAAATACAATGCAGGCAAAGAATTCCATTAATTGAGGCCTAGACATAGTCACATTCTGTAAGCTACCAATGAGATAGTTCTGAAATGCATGGGATTGATATGAACTGACCACCTGGCTTTCCTATTATGTCTGTCAATCTCTGGTAAGATGATATTCTGCAGTGTGTTTGTACTTCCGATAGAAGAAAGAGGCAGGCGGAATTTAAAAAATTAAAAAACCCGACTGCGTAATAAAAACTGAAAATAAGAAACAAGTAAGTCCAGTAGTCGAGACTTTGGTTATTGAATATTATTGAATAACATAACGATTTTAACAGTTGGGACCCATCAAAAATCCGGCTTCCTGGTAATGGGTCCCGATTGTTAAAATCGTTATGTTATTCTTTTCAGTTTTTATTACACAGTCGGGTTTTTTTATTTTTAAATTAATTTATTTTATTGATTTAATAATTTGTGTTATACTGTGTTCCAGGCGGAGGCCTATTCTCTCAGCGGTTCGAGGGGTACACGCTGCACGTGACGGCGCTGTACGAGCAAGTGGTGGTGTCGTGGGCGCGGCCGGGGCAGGCGCGGCGCGAGGTGGGGCTGCCGCGCGAGACCCTCGACAACCGCTGGCACTGGGTGGCGCTGCGCTACCGGCCCAGCCCGCCTTCGCTGCTGCTTGAGGTCGATCGGGACCAACAGGTTTGTTCTGCAAATGTTTTTGAGTCTTACGACGTGTGTACGAACATCCCGATTCCTGATGTACAGAAGGCCGCACATTAGGTTACCATACGCGTGCACCCTGTGCTGTTGCAATAAGAACGGTTTTGCAATGAAAATGGGGTCTTTCTAGAAATTAAACATTAGTTTGTAAAAAAATTACTTTAGCAAAGTAGGTCGTTTTATCTACAAAAATGTTTTAACTGTCATTTACTTCATAATCTCTGACTCTTCTTCATTGGACTGTAATTGTGCACGGTAGGTATCATCATAATACCTATCATGGCGTTCTTTTATAAGGAAGTCGCGTATGACATGATGATATAATTTGCATGGCATTCCATCATATGAAACGTGCTTAGAATTAAAATTTCGTCGAATCGACACATTGTCTGGTCTATTCCAAGTTTGGTATACCTGAGGAAGTTATTGACATAGCATGTAGTGTCAATAACATCATCAAATATCATGACATTTGTAAAGTTTTTTAAAGTCGCATTTTCAGATAGTTTTGGGTTAGCTATGAATAGCAGAATCCTTAGAATGGTTACTTCATTAGTTCATACAAATTAGTAATTGTAAAAACCTGTGATTTATCGTTTATTTCTTTTCTATCTTAAAATCTCCTTTTTACGAGAAAAACTAAAAATATACTCATCATGCATGATTCACTTGGATACAGGTCTGCGCGGGCGACTGCAATGTATTTGTTACATTGTGTTTATTTCGCAAATTGAATAGCTATTTCTCGGAGAATAATGTCCATTTAAACATGAGTTTGTTTTAAAAACACGTCAATCTTCTTAAACAATAGTGTTTTAGTGTCGCGTCGTGAGGTACGACGCCGACGTAGAATATCGTAAATGAGTGAGTCAGTGCTTTACTCTTAAACCTTCCTTGTCCTTCATCGCTAGAACTTAGATAGAGGAAAGCGTTAATCTTTGAGCCATATGATGCCAACTTCACCTGCCCACTGTTAATTTCAACAGGCTTCAGCAATCTAACTGAGTGCTTAGCGGTTTTTATGTTAATCCCTTTAGTCTATTTATTTGTACTATTAACGCAGTTAAAGAACTCGGGGCCCTTAGGTCGTGCTGGCGTCGCTTTGTCTGAATTGTAGTGGAGATGGGTTCCCTGCCCGTATATCAGCACCGCTCAGGGTCTTGACTGGTAGGCAACATGTGATGTTGATGTTGTGATGTCGGCAGGTGATATCGAACGTGACGTGGAACCCGGAGCTGCTGTCGCCGGGCGCGCTGGAGGCGGGCGGCGCGGTGGTGCTGGTGGGCAACGTGTTCTCCGGCTGCATCCACGAGGGGCCGCAGCTAGAGTTCCACAAGCACCACGCTCAGCTGCACAATGTCGTCTTCGGACACTGCCCACTCACCACCGACGACTGTAACTACCATTCATGTTTTTTTTTTAAATCTTGTGAAAAAAGGCTTTTCGCCTTTGCCTAGCAGGAGCACCAAGCTATTTTAAAAAAATATCTAAAAAGGGGCAAATATACTTCCGGATTACATCAAAATCTATGAAAAATTTAGAGAACTCCTCAAATATTACTGGCATATAGAGATTTTAGTATATTAAACAACATGTTGGGCGTAGCAGGGAACCGGGTAAATGAGGAGAACCAGATTTTTGAGGCACTTTTCTATTTAGTTACAATTAATTACAAAATGATATTTTAAATGAGTGACCTGCTTGGTGGGCGAGAGACGACTGACGTCACCTCGCCCAACACTACTGGAAGTGGCAAATATGCTGAATTTAAAAAACGAATCATGTGTTCCTACAAACATATAAAGCATTTTCATTCAGAAATAATCATCTGAACTGATGAAGAGCACACCGGAATTTCTCAACGAAACATATTTCACGGGTAGCGATAAGATATTTGCCGTCGGGGTTGAAGTCGCATGATTTTAACGTTTTTACCCTTTTCAATTTATATGTATTTTCTATTCCATCAGAATTATTTAAAATGCTAACACGACTTTTGATTTCAGGCAAAGACAGAAAAGACGTGCTAAGAGAGCCGCCAAAAGATCACTGCTACAACGAACCCTGCTTGCGACACGGGACCTGTATATCCAGACACGATAGGTAACTTGCTCCGTTATATATACCTTGTTCTGAATTTAACTGGCTATATTTGTAGCGTTAGTATCGCGAGCGATGTAATTAATGTGATGAGATTAATGAATCTTGAACAAGAGGGGGACCATATCACTACCTTGAGGTACACAAAGAACTTGTATTAAGGACAGTAGGTAACTTTTCAGTTGTTTTGAAACAATGAATGTTTATCCATTTGTTAATTAAATTGTTGTACATTACAATGCCAATGTTGTTATATAGAGTAAGGTTTATATTTTGATTTGCAATTTAAAAAGTCAGTGAAACAAAATCAAAAGCCTGTGATAAGTCAGTCTTATTTTTCTTCTTACTGTGTAGGTATAGTCAAGTATGTGGCGAACTCGGCTAACCAAACGTTTCCAAACCGCACAATTAGTCAATCGACAACAGCCGGGAAGTCAGTAAAAAGTCTCGCATTATAATAGCAGTTTTCTGTTGTCATGTTACTTTATTAATTGTATTCGGTTATAGTACCTTTGATGTGCATGAAATAAGATAGAAACGAAGCTCAAAATAACTCATTTCAAGTTTCTTTAAAAAAAGTTGCAGTTGTTCTTTTGTTCGTAAAAGTTGTTTCTCATCTATGTCTACGAGTTTGTCGACGTTAGCTGTAGTGTTGATTTTCGGTCGATTCCAGATACGAGTGCCACTGCACTGCGCGGTACAAAGGCAACAACTGCGAGCTGGACGGCGGCGACCCGTGCCGCTCGGCGCCCTGCCAGCACGCCGGCCGCTGCGTCGAGGACACGCGCGGGGACTACTCCTGCGTCTGCACCCCGCACTACCACGGTACGTACACTGAACTACCGCACTACCACCCTACGTACACTACACTACAACTGCGAGCTGGACGGCGGCGACCCGTGCCGCTCGGCGCCCTGCCAGCACGCCGGCCGCTGCGTCGAGGACACGCGCGGGGACTACTCCTGCGTCTGCACCCCGCACTACCACGGTACGTACACTGAACTACCGCACTACCACCCTACGTACACTGAACTACCGCACTACCACGGTACGTACACTGAACTACCGCACTACCACGGTACGTACACTGAACTACCGCACTACCACGGTACGTACACTGAACTACCGCACTACCACCCTACGTACACTACACTACAACTGCGAGCTGGACGGCGGCGACCCGTTCACTCAGTACGTAGTATTGTCAAAGGAAAGGACGTTTTTA
The DNA here is from genome assembly GCA_949987775.1 of Aproaerema taeniolella. Classification (NCBI taxonomy): domain Eukaryota; kingdom Metazoa; phylum Arthropoda; class Insecta; order Lepidoptera; family Gelechiidae; genus Aproaerema; species Aproaerema taeniolella. Next base: position 334,288 of record OX465248.1, read on the forward strand.
GATTCGGGAATCTTATTTTTAATTCTTGTAAATAAAATTTAAACGGGCTGTAACGGGAGCAGTACGTCTTACGGGAGTAAGACGTACCTAATCACGCTGTTTATATGGAGTTTTATAATTATTTCGGAAATAAATAAATTGTTTAGTTGTAATATTCTTATACAAAACTAATGGTTTTTATAGGTAGTGTGATTTTTCATTTTACTCATAATTTTATTCAGATTTATTTAATTTAAAAAAAAAAAACGTATTTACACTGGGTGAAATCTGAAATCGGAATACGAATTGATATTTGTTTAACCATAACTGTGTGATTTGGTCCAAAAATATGGCCGTATTGCAGAACATTTAGTAAAAAGAACATATTTATGCTTTTAAAATTCACTTAGTAACTGAGCAAAATACATCAGTACGTATATGTTGTTGCAGGTCAGTACTGCGAGCTGGAGGTGTCCCCTCACCCTCTGTGCGAGGGCACGCCGGCCGGGCCGTGCCGCCACAACGGCAGCTGCAGCGTGCCGCCCGCCGCCGACACCTACGTGTGCGCGTGCCCCGCGGGGTACACGGGCCGCAACTGCGAGACCGACGTCGACGAGTGCGCCGCCGCCGCGCCCGCCGCCTGCCTCCACGGCGGCCGGTGCCAGGACGCTGTCAACAACTTCACGTGCGACTGCACTAACACTGGTAACGTCAGCATAGACAAAAACTTTGCCCCTCCCCCTTTAGACCGTTGTATAAACAGCATCTCCTCCCAGAATATGCCAAAAGAATCTACAATACAGAGCGGGAATTCACCTCTTAAATTACAATACAAGCTGAAAAACCCACCCCGAACCCTTAATTTAGGCAGGAAATTGACCCCCCTAGAGCACAACGCATGTATAAAACCCACCTCGATCTGACACTCAGTTTAATAAGAACAGAAAAATGGTTTTGGTTCAATGTTTCAGTATTTTACACTATCTTAATTTTAACTGTCATTTAGATTTTTCCTATCATTATGTCCATAGTCTACTTTACTTCTTGTTGTGTTTCGGCAGTCATCGATTTTCCAAATACACACGAAATGTCTATGAATTATTGAGAACTACGTACTTAATAGTTTTTTTTCGATTTAATGTTAAATGTAATATTTAACGTCTGCAATAATTTCAATTTAGAATTGCGTACAATAAAGAACACGTAAGTACACAAAGTGTACGCAATTTTAAATGGGATCTCTGTAGTACTGCAAACATTTTATAATTACAGTATGTATGTATTGTGTAGGGTACACGGGAGCGAGATGCGAAGTGAACGTGAACGAGTGCGAAGAGGAACGCAACATCTGCGGGCACGGAGTGTGCTACGACACGTACGGCTCCTTCGTGTGCGCCTGCCAGCCCGGCTACACCGGCGAGCGGTGCCATACGGTACCACCATTATTATTTATTCATTCATAAATTACAGAAATTTTAAGCCATTGACTAGAGCTAAGGTACTATAGCGTAGCTCAGAGGGAGCAACCGGGGATCTAGCTGATGGAGACCAGGAAAAAGTAAAAAGTCACTGCTAAAGCTTTTATTGAGGAACCTAACTCGCGTAGTAATACAATCTTGCTTTTTTAATTACAGGGTGAAATTGAAAACATTTTGGTCGAGTAGGTATTGA
>OX465248.1:336137-368940 GCA_949987775.1 Aproaerema taeniolella
TTTGGGTTCTTCTAGCTATGAGTTTACAAATATGTTGCCCTAACGATTGAATAACCGTCTCTATTACAATTGATTTGCATTTTGTCGGGTGTTTGTTATGAAACGTACAACGTACATGCACAATATCTGTACACCTCGTTGAAATTCTATTCTATTATGCGTAAATTCAATATTAACTGTCATCAAAATAAAAGTAAATCTTTTGGAAACGCGAAATGTGAGCTTATACATCCACAACATTTTATCGTGTTGTTTGCACACCGTACGCAGAGCGCCGTCGTGACGTCACTAAGCGAGGTGCACAGACAGTGTGACCGGGTTATATAAATACGTATTGTTCGCAGCTGCACGTGTCCGCGGGGCTACAAGGGCAAGCAGTGCGCCGAGGTGGAGTTCTGTCAACTGCAGGGCTGTCCGCTCAACTCGCACTGCCGCAACCTCGACCAGGGGTGAGCTCAACATTACAAACAGGGTGTTAAGGACAGCTTAGCAAAAACTAAAACCCTGAATACAGACCATCATTCTACAAGATTTTCCAGTGGCATTTTACTCCGGAAAATTTTAAAATTTGTTTCAAGTTTTTAAAAATTTTCTGCCTCAAAATTAAATAATTTATTCGAATACAATACATTTTGCATTAAAAAACAACAATAATAGCGTAAAACACGAAAACCAGCAATTATCATCGCATTCCGATAGCGGCGCGGCGCGGTTACGCGATACTTAGCGTAGCGCCAAAGTAGGTAAATAATAAAAACTCCTTAACATGACATTTCCGGGAATAAATAATTACTTGTAGCTGATCATAGTTATGGGTAGATTCCACCATTTAAGTATTTGCTAAGCTGTTCTTTACACCCTTTATACTCAATGCCAGTGTAATTGCAGCATTCGTAGTACCCACTGTATTCTTCTTCTTGGCTAACCCTGGTGTCAGAGTTTTCAAACCGCCAAATGGCCTCCGACTTGGTTTTATACACACATCAACGCGGTCTACGGATATTGCACGATTTTTCATTAGCCCTCTTAATTATAGCCCTCCATATATCTCGAGTATGCTTTTATAGCTTCTCAAACATACCACTTTTATATGAAAAATCGTGCAATATCCCTAGACCGCGTTGATGTGTATATTATCTACTGTATATTGATCGAAACTGATCAGTGAGGTTACAACATACAAAAGCTGTATGTCGTTCGATTCGAGCCAAATGTTTCATTAGAATAACATGTTAGTACTTGTGTCTGTATGGGTGTGTATGTATGTGTAAGTGCGTTTGTGTGTGCTTGCGTGTGTGTGTCTATAATACCACATTTTAATGTCACAATCCATTTTATTTAAGTAATAATTTCCATGAATGTGGGTGTTTGTGTAGTCATTGTATTATCATACGAGGAGTGATCAAAAAGTAGTGATAATGAAACAGAAAATAATATATTTTTTAAATAACAAAAATTTGTTGTTCAACATAGTCTCCTTCTCTATCTACACACCGAGTCCAGCGTTTCTCCAACATTTTTAACCCTTTAAAAAAAAATGATTTCTCTTGGCCTTCCAAAAACCCTTCCACGGCCTCTATCACTTCAGTATCATCGGCATATCTATTACCACGCAAGTATTCTATTAGTTTTGGAAAGAGATAAAAATCACTGGGGGCCAGGTCCGGCGAATAAGGTGGGTGATCCACTAATTCGAACCCAGCTTGTTGAATGGCATCCAGTGCAACAGCAGAAGTGTAAACCGGCGCGTTATGCTGATGAAACAAAATGCCTTTTCTGAGTTTGACATGTCTTTTCTCTTATAAAGCTTCTCTCAATTTAGCTATTGAAGATGCATAGCAAACGCCTGTTATTGTGTGTCCCTTCTCAAGATAATTAATTAATAATATTCCTTCGGGATCCCAAAAAATTGAGGCCATGACTTTGCCTGCCGATGCTGTGGTTCGAAATTTCCTTGGAGTTGGTGACGACGGTCTTTTCCACTGTAAAGATTGTTGTTTTGTTTCTGGATCAAAATGGTGAACCCATGTTTCATCCATAGTGACAAATCGAGCCAAAAAATCGTTAGGATCCATATGAAATCCGTCCAACCAGCACCTTGAAAGATTGAGACTTAAGAATATTGTTGTACCCTTAGTGTCAAATGGAAGTAGTTAGCGCTTTGGCACAGGATTTTTCCTATTTAAGCGCTACCTGATAAATGTTGCAAAATGTACAATTGTTACTTGGCCAAATAAATATTTATTATTATTATTATTATAGTCTGGTTTTCTTCCGATCTTCTGTTAACATTTTGGGTACCTAACGCGCCGAGGCTTTTCTCATACTCAGATAATCTTTTAATTTTGATTGAACACTGCCATATAAAATGCCAGTTTCCTGGACTAAATAACGCACTGTAACACGACGATCGTCTAGAGCAATCTTTTCGACTTTTTAAATTTTTTCCTGCGTAACTGACGTCGATGGCCGGCCCGAGCGGTGCTCATCTTCTGTCGATGTTCTTCCAGTCTTGAATTTAGGTGACCATCTTGCCACAGTAGAATATGGTGGAGCAGACTCACCTAAAATCTCGACTAAATCACGATGGATCTCTTGCGTCGTTAACTTTTAAAACTGAGGTATTTAATAACGGCTTGCACTTCGTTTTTCTCCATAATGATATTTTACGTCGGAATTCGTCAAACAACCAGACACGGTTTCTATGTTTCTTAAAATTAAGACTTAATTTTTTGTATCTAACCTCGTATTTAAATGATCTTTAATTATTGGTATGAATGAGTAAATTAGGAATTGTACAAGTGGGTCATTATCACTACTTTTTGATCACTCCTCGTATGTGTTGTTTAGGTACGAGTGCGTGAGTAACGCGACGTTCGACGGAGTGAACACGACGCTGCACTACCGCCTGCGAGTGCAGCCGGCCGGCATCGCGGCCGACACCGTCGAGCTGCCGGAGACACTCACCATCACATACAGGTATTCGAGACATTAAAAATTATGTCAACGAGTTGCTCAATTTCACAGCCATTGCACTGCAGTGTAGGAGCAGTGTTTGAATAGAATGGGCTATCTATGTACAAAATTTTTAAACTGTTCTGATTTTTTTTGGATTAGTAGCATTAAGGTTCTATAGGTTTAAAAAAAATATATTCACTTTTTTGTTGATAATATAAATAATAATAAATTCTATACTTTTCACTTCCTTACACACCGCTCCTCTACGGAATCCAATGATTTCATTCCTTTGCCATTTTATTTTTATAAGACAACGAAAAAAAAGAACTTCGAATGATTGTATACATTGAAATTGACAAATGTTTTTTTTCCTCAGTTGTTGGCTCGGCTAAGGAAAACTTCCCATAATTCCATATACGTCTTAGATTAGCGTAGTAAGATTGTGATCTCTTTTATTTCTTAGCAAAAAAAAGTTCTTTTGTCTTTGAGAAAAGGTGCCGTAATCCTATAATATAAATAGAAACCAGACCGATTTAAAATTATTTAAAAAATGTGAGACATAGCCTATTGCCCTGCTAACGTTAATGGTGTTGCAGGAGCAAGCTGGGCGGCACCTTATTCCACGCAGAGAGCGGCGCGGGCGCGGGCGGGGGGGTCACGTGGTTCACCCTCGGGCTGTACAGAGAGCAGCTGGCGGCGCAGTGGAGGGTGGGGGGGCAGCCCCTCCCCGCGCTCCGGCGCATGACCGCGCGCCCCGACCACACGCACTGGACCACCGTGCGCCTCAGCGCGTCCCGAGGGACCATACGCGGTCAGTACTGTTGAAATTCTATCTCCAGGATAAAGTGACTACTAGAAAAACGTGTTTTAGTTAGCTGTCTCGCAATTGTATACTATTTTTTTGCTGTTATTATGTGACATTTGCAAAGACCCCTCTTTCCCACATGAGATTCGACTCGACCCCACTCCCCAATAAGCCGCCTCACGTTTTTAAAGGACACCCCTTTAAGATTGTACGCTGAGTGTGTTGTGTGTGTGCAGGCGTGTTCGTGGAGGCGGACGGGCACGAGGAGCCCGGGTTCACGGCGCCCATCGACGTGAAGGCCTGGCAGCACCTGCTGCTGTACGGACACCTCTACCTCGGCGGCACGCACGCGCCCAGCCAGCCCCCCACCACTACACCCACCCCGGTACACACATAGCCAGCCACCGCCCAGCTACACGCACACACAGACACACGCACACATACACGCATACACACACACACACGCGCGCACACACACACATTTACATACATATTTGTGCTTGAAGGCACCAGGACATCTCATTCTGGTCCAAGTCCCATTCACGCTGAATATTTTTCTTTCTCAAACAATTCTTTAGTCCCTACGTACATATGCACACAAAATCAAACTTTACCACTTTCAAACGCTTAATGTAGACATATATGACGAAATCTTTTTTTTAACTAATATTAAATCCTTTTTCATTCAGGTGGACACATCAACGGACGCGTCCGTGTGGGAGTACACCGAAGGCGATGAGTTCTCCGCCGACAACTTGGCCGGCGAATACTTCAAGGTAAGTCATAGTGCTCAAATACACAAAACTGTCAAATTCTAGGTACCTGTTTTTTGCCTATCTGAATGGGAGACAGGCGTGAACTTATTTATTTATTTATATAAATGATTTTTTATCAGTCAATATACGTCCCCACTTAGAGGCACAGGCCTCTCTTCGAAACATGGGATGAGAACATGTGAAAGCATAGAACATGGGAATTTGAAATATGTTCTGACCTGTAAACAAGTTTTGTCGTGAGTGTGTTCCGTGCGTGCGTGTGAGGTGTCCGTTTGTGGCAGGGCTGCATGGGCGCGGTGCACGTGGGCTCGCTGCTGCTGCCGTTCTTCACGGAGGAGCAGCTGTTCGTGGGCGCCGCCGCCTCGCTGCTGGCCGCGCAGCCGCACTACGCACTCATGTACGTATACAAGCACGCACGTGCGTATACTAAACATTCATATAATAATAATTAACGGCATTTATTTGTTCATAAAAACCACACCAATAACACATCTAACGCATATACTGTGCGACGTATAATGTACGTGCATGTTTCGCTGTTCCTTTATATACAGTGCGTTATTCTAAGTAAATTCCTTGTTAACTGTTTATCTACTTGTTTTTGGGCTTCTTAAAACCTTTATGTAAAATTTTCTATTTAATTAAAACAAAATAATGCAAACTTGCTGCTGTAACACACATTTGTAATGTTAATCATAATAAACACCACAAGCAATAAGGTTCACAAAGAAACATTTTACGTAGGTGTTTTACTGCAGTATTTGTGGAGGGCTGCTGCCTAAACTAGGTAATGAAACCTGTACTATAGGTCACAAGGCCTTCCCCTACAGTTGATTTAAGTTGCAGTTATACAGTAGTTGTAGCAAATCACTAAAATGCAATAGGATTTAAAATACAAAAGTGAGGCTTAGGTTACGCTGATCATACTACGTGTTACGCTGATCATACTACTGTCGTTCCGTTTGGGAGAGGCGTTTCCACAGACCTATATCGAGATAGACGAAAAGAGCGCTTCAAACTGTATGAGAACTTAGCGTGTCGAATTTTCATACCTAAGATGACGTCACGAGCGAGATTTATCAAGACCGCGCGAAAACAATTCAAAGGCGCGGAAACGATATAGTAAAATAATAATGTAAATCCAGTTAAAATCGATTGTCATTTACGGCATAGGTCTCAAGCGGACTGACTTAAGTCGGACAAAACCGTGACCGTGGATCACACTTTTTACACGCAATGTAGGTAAACTTTGACCGTCTATCTCGATATAGGCCTGTGGGCGTATCCTTCCGTTTGTTGTATCGTGCGTGGCGTGTGGTAGCTCCGGGTCGGCGTGGGGCGCGCGGCAGGGCGTGGGCTGCGTGCTGTGCCTGGAGACGGACTGCGCGCGCGGCGGGCACTGCGCCGACGTGCGCTCCTCGTACGCGTGCGCCTGCCCGCCCGGATACAGCGGGGACTACTGCCAGGTAACTACTACACTACACCAGCCGGACCACCCGTTTAAATACACATGTCATTTGATTTCGGGAAAGTCCGAAAACAACTGACATTACTTTTTTTTAATTTATGACTTTTATGAAACCTGTTAGAAAGACAAATCTAGTAGTAAATAGGTACCGCCGTGATTAAAAACATACTGATTTTACTAAGCACTATATTCTAAAATTCTAAAAAATAGTTAAAATAAAAGCAAAAATATAAATGAAGTACGGTAAAGACAAACCAATACTAAATTTGTTGAGATGTGAGGGTTTTGCTGTATAGCGGGTGAAAAGCTGGAAACTATCACCACTATATCTCCCACCTCATGACTCTAAAAATGTATTTGAATATGGTGCTAAATAGTTTAAGAACGCATAATGATCTATCTGCCTACCTTATCAGTGACATGTAGGCGTGAGTTTAAAAGCTAGCTTTCGCCCGCAGCTCCGACTGTATAGACTATCGTGCCCAACTGTTGGATAAAACGTAGCCTTGTCCTTTCCCAGGCTCTAATCTAACCCTGTACCAAATTTCATCAAAATCCGTTCAGTAGGCGTGAAAGACAGAAAGACAGACAGAGTTACTTTCGCATTTATAATATTAGTAAGGATTATAAAATGCAAATATAGCCACTGTTTTATTTGACATACTTAATTATGTTAACAATCGTTAATCATCTCTGAATAATTTAATCCCAATCTTTTGTAATGTGATTCCATCATCTAACCAAACAATAAACAACGCTATTGTTATTATTGTTTAAATGTTTATTTATAGTTTTGGTATGATATACTTGATGTTTGAATAGAGCTAGCTGCTGTAGTTCTGTGACAATATCAGAGGCAGAAGCATTTCTGGAAAATTTAATATTCGTTTTAATTGAAATGGAAAAAATGTTAACCTGTGTACACCAAATAAATACAAAGTTACCGCAGTAAAATGTAAGCACTGCTTAGAAGCAACTTTTTTAGTTTGTTTTAAAAAGAACCGAAAAAGTATCTTACTTCGCTGGCTCAGCGACCCAAAGTAAGTTTAAGCCTTTGCTACGATAATTCGCCGTTTGCCACGGACTTGTGGAGTATCTGAAGAAAACATCTACCATAGAATAAATGTCAGTTTGTAAATCTATAATAGTTATTTCTTCAACAAGAGAGCAAAGTTGTTTTTTGCTATCCGAGTGCAATCTTTAAATCACGAACTAGCGAAGTAGTCTACATAGACTACTGAGCCTAGTGAGTGATTTAAAGGCGCGAGATCAAAAAACTTGCTCTCGTGTTAAACATACAACTTTTCACCTCTACAGCGAGAAAAGATTAATAGTGATTACATACTTCATGAAGGTTAATTGACAAATAGCTGTGAATTATTTTAAAAGTAGCCAGGATCATAGCTTGCGTTCAGAAATTGCACTTCGTAACATTTTTACAAAATTAAAAATATTGTTTTTGAAAACAACATTGATTTTATGGTAAATAACCTTTTATTACCTTAAACGATTAATATTTAACACATTTTTGTGATTTTGATTTCAATAAATAATATAAATATTATTGAAATCAAAATCATTTTGAGTTAAGCTCGCCATTGTGTATCCTGTTCTCTGTAAAATGTTTGTTTTAATTTTTGTGTATAATAAAGTAAAAAATTTCGTGATTTGATAAACCTAAATCAGTTTCAGAACAAATCACCGCGCCAAGTCATTTAAAAGTTATTGTTCCAAATTCAAATCACTTTGTCTCTCGCTCAAAAAATGCTCGCAGCAAACAACGATTTTGTTGCCTGATTTTGACAAGCAAAAGCTCTCTTTTCGAGCTGGAGATGGAAAAAATATTTTTGTGGGAGTGTGTGGGGTCGTAACACCTTAGTGCTCCAAAGTAGTCCTCTCCTGCTAGCGGTGCACTCTGCTGATAAACGGACGAGGGTCTGACGTACTTAACCAGTAAAGGGGATTTTGCTATTCCATATTTTAAATTTGATTTAAATACTCAGACATTGGCAAAACTGGTGACTCTATTTTTCGAAGAATCGAACACTTTTGTGTTAATGTAATTGCAGGCTGAGGACAAATAAATACGTATGTTCTATGAAAATAAAGCAATTTTTGACTTTTTGTATGATTTTACCTCAAATCGTCAAAATGTCCTATTTTATGGTATTTTTTCTACAACATAACTTCTGTAAATTTTATGTCTGCTAGAATAGTTACAACAAATGAGATCAAACGACTACTGAATAATGCCTAAGTACTTTGTATTAAGTCTCAATATCTGGAATGTTTTTGAGCTGGTACAGTCCGTGTAACAATGTGATCGTGTTCGTAGATTGACATCGACGAGTGCGCCAACAACCAGTGTCAGAACGGAGCGACGTGTCAGGACGGCATCGCTACCTACACGTGCCGGTGTCCCGAAGGATTCGACGGCGATTTGTGAGTTCTTTTTACTTTTTTAATTTGAGTGTGCTAAAGTCGGTTAGTGGTGAATACTTCTTTGAATACAGCCCATCATGCTATCCAAAATTGCTAAATTTCTTCAACCGATCTTCAATGTTATCTGCAAGCATTAGAGTATACTATCTATTTAAATTTGTCAGTTTGTGGTAACCTGATGTGCTGTTAACTGTACATCGTTATCGTGTTTAGTAATAAAAACTCGATCTGATATCAGATCGATTTACACTTCTTATCGTTATACATTCTTAGCTTTGGCGTGGTCATAATCTTTGTTTCACTGACAGCTGTCAAAGTCACGTCTCGCTAAAGATAATATAAAAACTTAAAACTATTTTGGTCGTATATTATAAATAGTTTGTTTGCGTGCAGATGCGAGACGGACGTGGACGAGTGCGTGTCGATGCCGTGCGCCAACGGCGGGTCGTGTCGCGACGAGCGCGGCGGGTTCACGTGCGCGTGCGCGGCCGAGTGGCGCGGCCCGCGCTGCACCACCCCGCGCACGCGCTCCTGCGCGCAGCAGCCCTGCGCGCACAACCGCGCCAACTGCAAGCCCACGCCGCCCGGTGCGTATACACACGCACGCACACATGCTCGCACACACATACCTGCACACACACGCTCACTTTTCAGAAACACCCGCTCAGATGACCACCACCACCACCACACATATTCCCACAAAATATAGACGCACTTTCCTACATCAAGTCAATCAATACATATACACACATCATAAATATGTATGTTTGGTGACTTCAAATTTTATTTAGCGAAAATTAAGGATGTAATTTAGCTCAAGAAACTGAACAACTTTCTCCTATTTAAAAAAAATCCCTTTCCGTACAACTTATGCGTGACTTATGCGATCAGCTGATTTTCCTTGGACGGGAAGTCGACATTTTTTTTGAAATATTTTTAAGCTTACTTGGGAAAAGTTATTCAAAATCATGGAGAGGGTCAACTCACCCCCTAAATAAATTCTTAATGTAAAGTCGCCCCATATGCACTTCCATACACACGCTGGCCCATAAAGTTTTCTCAGTGGATCTCTATGAATCCACAGTATTATAGTAACAAACCAGTTTTCCGCCCGGGACTTCGTTCCCGGGAAAATTATGTAGCCTATGTGTTAATCCACGCTGTCAGCTACCTCCATACCAAATTTTATCAACATTGGTAAAGCCGTTTGAGCGTGAAAGCGTAACAAATATCCATATCATACATCCTCACAACTTTCGCATTAGGAGGATTATATAGCACTGGTGTGTTTCAGATCCCCAAACGGGCGCCAACTACACGTGCGAGTGCTTCGAGGGGTACGAGGGCGTGCACTGCGAGGACGCGTTCTGCGAGGTGCGACCCTGCAGGCACGGGAAGTGTCTGCCAGACAACAAGGTAACTACATGCCAAGTGCAGTGGCGTAGCTAGGTAACCAAGGGCCCTGGGGCAAATAAAAAAATGGGGCCCCCGCTGCCATCTAAACTGGTTAGGTTTTATCAAATAAAAATATTAAATATACAAATAACTCAATGATTAAAGTCGGGTTGCAACCTGTCATATTTATTTTGAAAATGGGAGAAATTTTGAAAAGTTCAGTTCGATCGAGATTTTCTGGTAAGGATTCGAGGGCCCCCTGAGCTTGAGGGCACTGCCCCGCCTAGCCCCTAGGTAGCTAGCTAGGTAGCTAAGTGCTTAGCTAGACGTTTTAGATTAACTGAAATATTATCGGTTCCTTTCGTGTGCATATGTTTTATTTATTTAATACGAGCATCCCGCTCGGGACTTCGTTCCCTTGGGAATTCGGGAAAATTATGTAGCCTATGTTACAGGGATAATGTAGCATCCTAATGGTGAAAGAATTTTTGAAATCGGTCTAGTAGTTTTTAAGTTTATTCGTTAGATACAAAAGTACAAATCTTTCCTCTTTATAATATTAGTATAGATAAGGAAGTTCAACAGCTTATAATTATAAACAGTGTTCATTTATAGTAACATTTTAAAACAATAAGCCAATTACAGATCCTCACAGATAGAAACAAGCATCACTGAGGTGATTAATCCTAATGTACAATTAGCTTTAAATAGAACATTGCCAATTTACCAACGTTAACATAATTAATTAATTTGTGATATATCAGCACTATAAAAAGTTCATCTCGCCGAAACAAAACCAGTATTAAAAAGGTCGAAGCTCGCCAAAGAAACGCATTCTGTCGATGATTGGTAGAAACAATAAAAATACCAAAAAATATGCTGTTGTTGCATAGATTTAGACGTATGTATAACACAAGAATCATTTATCCAATAGAATGAAAATTCATGGCGTGCCTGACAATTATTTATCAACATATTGAAAGACAAATAAAAATGTATCGTTATATTTCGTCTAGCGCCATCACCCAGCACGTAACCACTAGAGGTGCATTGAATAAATATTTATTATAAATTAATTCTTATCCAAAGCTTAGGTTAGGGGGTGGGGGACATATGTCCTACATTGCTTGTGAGAGAGAGATGGAACTAGTAGCTAGAAATCTGTACAAAATACATGTACATCACATCAGGCTATTCATGATGACCTTGACGTCGCCCTTATCTCGCTCGTAAGGGGCCATCCATTAATTACGTCACACGTTAAGTAGAGGGAGGGCGTCGACGAAGTGTGACATTGTGTGACAAGGGGATGGGAGGGGTCATAACTTTCGTGACACCTCATTTTAAAATCTATTATAGTCTAAGTGTTAAAACTAGAACGAATTAGTAACGAAAAAGTTAAAACATTTGCAACTTCATAAGGTTCAAATTGTTTTGTCGGCCACTCGATCTACTAGTGCTACGCGCCGCTGCCTAAGCGCCTTTAATTCAATTCTGGAACTACTGTTTTAATTCAATAATTTCTAGATGTAAAATTGCAAAATATGTGACTTCACACTAGGGAGGGGGGGAGTCTCACAAATGTGACCAGCTGTGACAAGGACGGAAAAATCATGAAATTCGTGTGACATAATTAATGGATGGCCTCTGATAGTGCCGGCTTCCGTAGTGCAACTGGGTAACCTGATGTGCTGTCATGTGTAAAGAATTGTCCGTACTTATAGTGAATACAAGTATTGTGAAAAACTGATTAAACTTAAACTGAAAACTATTGGTTACGTTCTTGGTGAGCGACTTTGATTCGAAGAGGCCAATTATTGTTTGTAAACGTGTCTGTTTGTTCGTTTTGTTGTAGCCGCCAATATGCGAGTGCGAGACGGGCTACAGCGGCGTGTACTGCGAGACAGAGAGGGACGAGTGCGAGGAGGGGGGGGCCGCGGCCTGTCTGCACGGGGGGCGCTGCATCGACAGCCGGGGGGGGTTCCTGTGCGACTGCAACAACACCGGTCAGTTATACCACCACCCCCCACTGTATAGCTAGAAACACTTAGTTAAACCAGGGAATATTTAATATCTGTCGTGATCGTGAACGATATTGTTAATACCTAAAAAAAAAAACAAATTTGTTAATAAAATTTGTTAATAAAATATAAAATATGCTAAATTAGACTCTTAGCCGTGTGAGTCCTCGGCAGAGTTGAATAGGACCACCCTCTTTCTTACCGAGGTGTCGTACAAGGCGACTAAGGAAAACATGCAAGCAAGTTCATCTGCACACAGAGAAGGAAATTTCTGCAATTATATCAAACCCTCGCCAACCCGTCTGCCAAGCGTGGTGAGTATGGCATTTACCCCTCATGTTATTGAGGGAGGCCCGTGCCCCAGCAGTGGGGACGTATATGGGCTGATGAAGTGAAGAAGACTCTTTATTTGTGGTTACAAAACGAGTAGTTAATGGGTCGTGTTGTCTGTTCTGCACCCGCAAAAATAGTGCTGACTCAACGTTGTGCTATGGTCAGTGACCACTGCGCTGCTATTTTGTCAGAGCCAAATAGTTTTGAAATACGTCCCCACGAAAACAATCGAGCGTAATAAAGGAAGTCATTGTACTTGTCAACGACGGGAGGTGAGGCTCTATCTTTTACGTTTTCTATTTATTTTTGTCCCGTTCGTTGCGAACGACGGACAAACATATCAAACGCTCTCTTATTCATAAAATAAATAGATAAATAATCTCAAGGACAGTAAGGATTCTGAGGAACAGCGAGACATACAATTACACGGGAAACTTATAAACGGACTGAAAAATAGATTTATTTTATAGAAAATATACTTAGGATATCATTAAAAGTCAAATAGTGAATTATGAATTAATAGTGAATTTAACGCTACGCCTATTCGTAAAGGTGCAGTCTATACCAATAATGTAATTCGCAACTGCTATTAACATAAAGAATTTGATCTTGAATTTAATAAACAAATAAAAAAAACAATACATGGACACTCCCAAACTATGTCATTCAATCTAAACAATTGATATAACTTGTCTAATCGAAATATAAAACAATGACACGAGAGTTCTCTTAGTGTAAATTCTCAATTTTAATTTCAACTCTGTTAGGGTTGACATAAGGTGCATTTAACAAGATCAATTAAACATGTGAAATGATCTCGCGTCACTCCTTATGCAGGACAATAGACAGTGTGTCCTCTACCTACTCTATATGAATTGTTGCTGTGGTGCACATACATGTTACTGTTATGTGTTGAACTCGGGCATATTATTTACACTGTACAGTAGTAGAAAAAAAGTTAACCTGACACAATGTGATTCACACAAATGATATTTCCTCTCTTGTATACAGTAAAAGTCTGTAAGTGGAATGCGGGGGTTTTGCTGTATAATGGGCGAAAAGCTGACCACCTCTCTCCATTATACAACTTGTTTAATCTGATGACCCTCACAATTTGTGTCAAACGTGGCATCTAGTGGTTCGCTAGAACCATTGATGCTCTGCCAACCCTGTTGGGCATTACAGACGTGAGCGTATGTATGTATGTGTGTATGTACGAATCATATTTTTTCTATAATTCACACATCTTAATTTATTTTTATTTTTGCTTGGGCTGTTTTATAAATGCCAAAATTACACATATATCCGGTAACACATGCATGCGTCATGACTAGATGACAAATTACAGAGGCATCAGTTAGTGTGTACTGTGTAGCCGGAGACTGCGCTACCTACCTTTGCTAATTGTCGAATGTTTGCGTTGTTCGGTGCGCTATATCTTATCATATCGCCTGCGCGCCTGCGCGGCAGATCGGTCGCTGATAACCTGATAACAACGCTACATCACTCAAACTCTAAAAACCTTTTCGCGATTTCAGTTTATTTTTTTAATATCGGCAGTAATTAAATAAAACAAACTTCTGATGTTTACCTTAATACACTCTAATAATACAAAATTTAGGATCTTTCCTTTTCTTATCGTTGCGACTTTCTGTGTTAAGATATTGCTGTCGGCTGTCCGTGAAGTTTTAAGGATTTTAAACAATATTCGATCCAGTTTTTTCAAAAAAGTTTGGCCTATAAAATATAAAATTGTTTTAACACACATAACTGTTGTAGAGCTTTATTAATTTAGTTGTTTACCTTAAACATGACGTTAGTAAAATTACGTCACTTAGGACAAAAATCGCACGAAGTTTGTGAATCACTGGCCGCAGATAGCCCGACACTAGGTCACTGTTGGGTACACGCCACGCGTTGGATCACTCGTAAAGAGGATAAGTCGCTAAGATGTCGTACCGCGCCGTGTGTGCTCTTAATAACCCCTAGTGAAGTGAACATGTGTGTGTAGTGAAATGTACTCAAGAAGGATAGTGTAGTGATGACGGAACGATAATCATGCGGTGGACTATATTTATTATCAGTGTGATAGGTAACATGTATTTCATTATCTTGTGGAAATATTTTTATTAATTATTGATAACAAGGTGTTAACAAAGAGAATGTTTTTGATCAAACCTCAAGCTGCTTTTAATATGTTAAATATCTGCACGTCTTCACCTATTAAACTTAAGAGACTATCCCTTCGGCAAACAATGTTCATTCAATCTAAGTAAAACTGAATTCTCGACCCCCTTACCTTACATTTCTGGGTTAACTCGCTCCATCGTCAACTTCATCTTCGACCTTGGTCAAGATTGAGGCCAAGAGTAAACCCTTACATCCCATAATAATAAACTTACCTCCTCGGAGAGAATAATATTAATTACTAGCTTTCCGCCCGCGGCTCCGCCCGCGTCCTAATTGTTTTTTAAATAAAAAGTATCCTATAAACCTCACGGAGCCCGAGACCTTTCCAACGAATGCAAAACCGTGGAAATCGGTTCGTGCGTTCTGGAGTTATAGCGTCAGGAAAGAAAACCCCACTTATTTTTATATAGTAGATAAACAATAAATGAAGAAAAAAAAACAGTTTTTGTTTAACGCATTACCGTGCTTCTTTATAAACTGTTCGTCTTAGGAGACTTGGCTAGGGCTAGATTTGATCCAAAACAGATATTTCTCTTTGGGTACTTGTTTTGATGTCCCCCCCAACAGACCCAAGCTACAAGCCTTGGTGTGGGCGCCTATGTGTGTGTAGCGTTCTTATTCATAGGAAAAAATAAAGTACATATTTACCATCATGACATGACTCATCACACTCCTACCTACCTCGACAGCCGAGCGTGGCGATAGCTCATAAATAATTAGGGAGAAGTCTTTTAACTCCAGAGAAAGTTTCCACCTTTTAATCGTATCGCCCGAAGATTTGCTGGTAGTTTCAATCGGGGCTGGCTGCATTGCACTGTAAATATTTTGTGTATTGTTCCTAACTGTAAAAATATAGTAAAACTGCGATCGTTACACATTTTACTTTGCGATTAAATAATTCGATAGATAAGACTTATAGAACACAAGTTTGACTGTGCTCTAGAATAACTACTGCTTTGATTTTAGGAGGTAAACACGTAGAAAAAAAAAGACGTATAAAGACGTAGGCACGATGATTAAAAATGTAACTCATTAATAGTAAAACACCGGAAAAGCTGCGGTTGATGTTTTAATTAGTGTGACTGTCTGTTGTTCTGCTTGCTATGCTGACTATACCCTTTTTTAGTGTGAAATATTGCAGATTGTGATGATAGTAAGCTTAGAAAGAAAGATGAGTCTAAACTCTAAAGTTAATTAGATAAGATTCAAGATTCAAAACGTTTATTTGACATAAACACAACAACAACGTTACATAAGAAATAACAACACAGAATAAAAAATAAAACGTAAAATTAAAAATAAAATATATAAATTAAAATGGATGGAGTTGTGATGTAGTGCGATGACAAACAGGACTCACCTCAGCATGTGTTGCGGCAAAGGCCACAACGCTGGTTTTCAGTTGAGCCCCTTAGATCAGTGTATGTGTACTTACGTAGCTAGACGGGAATGAAGAAAATATATATGTGTTATGTGTAATGTATACGTATATAATGAAATGAATTCTTATATAAATGATAACATAAATTTGTGTTTTTGCAATATAGAATGAGAGGGTTATGTTATAATCTTCATCATCTTCTTCATCAGCCCATATACGTCCCCACTGCTGGGGCACGGGCCTCCCTCAATAACATGAGGGGTAAATGCCATACTCACCACGCTTGGCAGGCGGGTTGGCGAGGGTTTTGATATAATTGCAGAGTTTTCCTTCTCTGTGTGCAGATGAACTTGCTTGCATATTTACCTTAGTCGCCTTGTACGACACCTCGGTAAGAAAGAGGGTGGTCCCATTCTACTCTGCCGGGGACTCACACTTATTTCACACTTATTATTATATTATAATAATAAGTGTGAAATAAGTAATAATAATAAAAATAAATAAATAATAATAGTGTATAGTGTGGACGTGTAGCAGGCGGAGGTGAGCATATGCACACTAAGCAAGGTATGTTGGAACAACCCGGCCACCAATCGGTAAATCAGATTGATAAATTAATAAGTACTTTTTATATTTAGTTTTAAACGTCGCCCTTATCTTGCTTTTAATAGCGCCGGCTTTTGTAGTGCAAAAGCCGGCGCTATTAAAAGCAAAGCAAGATAAGTAACCTGCCTTCCCGAGTTTGAACGTTTTGCCAAAACGTTGAATACAATAGAAACGTGAGATATTTAGCTTTGGTAAGTTTCAAACTTACCGCGATCGGGGGGCTGATGTGCTACCGGGATAAAATCGGGATACGGTGGTATGGATGCGTTAGGGACTGCAGACAATAGGTAGGAACCACCGCTGGCTTAGGTAAACAAAGACTGTTGTTAATCTATGTAACATGGATTCATATGTATTCATATTTTATTATTTTTATGTATTAATTGTAAACTCATATGGAGAGCTTTATAAAATTTGTTAAAAGCAATAAGTCTTAACAATATTAAATATAGTAAGACAAGGGCACGAACATCCGTCTATGGATACACAATTAAACATAATTTAAAAAACTTGACGTGCTGCTTTCTGCACTTAGGGTGATTTTTAATTGAGTAAACCTACGGATGTGAATCAAATGATTTAACTGCATAACCAGTTATTCTAAAATTTTAAACAATTTCTAACAAGGTCAAAATAACAAAAATAACTTGATTAATCGCTTAGATATTTTATTAAGCACTAGCTTCCCACCCGGGCCTTCGTTTCAATGGGAATTTCGGAAATAAATACACATAAATCATTCCGGATATTAAACTGTATGAAGATCCGTTCAGTAGTTTTTGAGTTTATCGCGTTCAGAAAAAAAGACAAACGCGGTGGGGGACTTTGTTTTATAATTTAGTATGATGTGATGATAAGAATTTATATCGATTTTTTTTATATGTGGTGACTGTAGCATGGGAAGTATGTGAATAGTATTTTTGTATGCCGTTTGGTCGAGTGGTAGTGGCGCTGCCTCTTGATCGACGGGAACGACCTGTCGATTCCCAGTCGGGGCAAACGTTTGTGTTAAAAACAGATGTTTGTTCTCGGGTCATGGGTGTTTGTGTTTGTGTCTGTCTTTATGTATGTACCGAGGGATTTACGAGCCTTAGTGTGGGCCTTTGTGTGTGTAACGTTTATTTATAGTATGGTATGTGTACGTGGCAGGGTGGCGCGGGCTGCGCTGTGAGACGGACGTGGACGAGTGCGCGGAGGGCGTCGTGAGCTGCGGGCCCGGCGTCTGCGAGAACCTGGACGGGGGGTACATGTACGTATATGTTATTTATTTATTTTATTGCAAACTTCACAGCTTATAAATATTACATCACATAGCCCTTATATTAAAAATGTAAACAGCCAAATAAGAAGACATGCTTCTACTTTTCGTATCGATGGAGTACTCAAGCCCTTTGATTGGCTTCGGTTAAGTCGTCAATAGTGAAGGAGGGGCACAGGGGGCACGATAATTGGTTCTCCATTGTTGGCATGGCATTGCAGTCACAAAATTCTGCCATATTTTTCGTCTACGTCGTATATGAATCTTGCGAGCAAAATATCAAAGTCTAAGAGTTTGGGCTAAACGTTGGTGAGTCAGTCAGGATCTCAAATTTCTTTCGCTCCATTATTTCCCAAATTGCATTAATTAGTACATATCTTAGATAGACTTTGTTAATTTATAACAATTGTTGCGCTTGACATTGCATTTTTGTTTTAATTATTGTACGGTATGTAAATAAATAAAATAAAATTTTACCTTTGACTCTGTAGTAGAGCTGAAAATAAAACATGTACTCCATTACAACAGTTGTCACTGCACGCCTGGCTTCTGCGGCAACGAGTGCGCCCTACTAGACCCGTGCCTGCAGCCGACCGAGGGGGTGGGGGAAGGGGAGGGGGGTAACAACAGCAACAACAACAGCAGCACAACACTAGGGCCGTGTCTGAACGGCGGCCGCTGCGAGCAGCGCTGCGGCGCCAGGCCGGACTACGTGTGCCACTGCGTGTCGGGGTGGGGCGGCGCCAACTGCACGCAGCAGGTCTGTATTGTACCCACTACGTACTCTCTACCCAGCAGGTGTGTCTGTATCCAGTAGGTGTACTCTTTAACCAGCAGGTGTACTTTTTAACCAGCAGATGTACTTTTTACCAGCAGGTGGAGAAAAGCTAAAAGTGATGTAATTTTGTACGTCATATAGATAACAGTGATAGATATTTCACATCGAATGACTTAGGCCCGTATTACAGAAGGAGATTCAAGTCTTGAAATATACTTAAGTGTTGATTGTCTCTTTCTCTCATTATCAAAATAACTAAGACGACTGCTACCTATGTATAGATCAGAGATTTATTTATTTATTTATTTATTGAGGTACATACAACAGATTACAACTAATATTACAAATAACCTTTCAGAAATACTTATATAGATCTAAGTTGAAATCCTTACGAGTACATACACAGCATGCAAACTATTTATGTTCCTCTAGGACGTACGTTAGCTAAATTCGATAACAATAAAAAAGAAAAACAGGAAAACAAAATATAAACAATGTTAAAGGAGTAAAAGGTGCACAAAAATAAAAAATCAGCTCATTTGACGACATCTGTGACTAACTTTTTAAATCTGCGAGGTTTACTGCCGTACTCAGAGATGTCAATTAAAGTTAAGAAGTAATTAAATGTCATGCTATCCTTGTTTATATCAACATGAGTGACAGAGACAACATCAGAGTTTAACAGTACTTAAATTTAATTGACGTCTCTGAGTACGTCAGTTACTGCCATAAAGATCCAGAATAGCGCGGCTCTCAGAAGGCAATTCGTTGTATGAGTTCTGTTCTGTAATACGGACTTAAGACCGATAATAACGTTACGTTTTGCACATTGCAGATAGTGGCGGAGGGGTCGGAGGGCTCCGGCGACAACTCGTCGTCGATCCTGATCGGAGTGGGGGCGGCGCTGCTAGCGCTCGCCGTGCTGGGGGTGGTGGTGGGGGCGCTAGGGGCGCAGGCGCGGCGCAAGCGGGCCACCCGCGGGACGTACTCCCCCTCCGGACAGGAGTACTGCAACCCGCGCGCTGAGACCATGCACCACGCGCTCAAACCGCCGCCCGAGGAGCGACTCATATAGGTACATACATACATACATACATACATACATACATACTGCAAGCGGGCCACCCGCGGGACGTACTCCCCCTCCGGACAGGAGTACTGCAACCCGCGCGCTGAGACCATGCACCACGCGCTCAAACCGCCGCCCGAGGAGCGACTCATATAGGTACATACATACATACATACATACATACTGCAAGCGGGCCACCCGCGGGACGTACTCCCCCTCCGGACAGGAGTACTGCAACCCGCGCGCTGAGACCATGCACCACGCGCTCAAACCGCCGCCCGAGGAGCGACTCATATAGGTACATACATACATACATACATACATACATACATACTGCAAGCGGGCCACCCGCGGGACGTACTCCCCCTCCGGACAGGAGTACTGCAACCCGCGCGCTGAGACCATGCACCACGCGCTCAAACCGCCGCCCGAGGAGCGACTCATATAGGTACATACATACATACATACATACATACATACATACTGCAAGCGGGCCACCCGCGGGACGTACTCCCCCTCCGGACAGGAGTACTGCAACCCGCGCGCTGAGACCATGCACCACGCGCTCAAACCGCCGCCCGAGGAGCGACTCATATAGGTACATACATACATACATACATACATACTGCAAGCGGGCCACCCGCGGGACGTACTCCCCCTCCGGACAGGAGTACTGCAACCCGCGCGCTGAGACCATGCACCACGCGCTCAAACCGCCGCCCGAGGAGCGACTCATATAGGTACATACATACATACATACATACATACTGCAAGCGGGCCACCCGCGGGACGTACTCCCCCTCCGGACAGGAGTACTGCAACCCGCGCGCTGAGACCATGCACCACGCGCTCAAACCGCCGCCCGAGGAGCGACTCATATAGGTACATACATACATACATACATACATACATACATACTGCAAGCGGGCCACCCGCGGGACGTACTCCCCCTCCGGACAGGAGTACTGCAACCCGCGCGCTGAGACCATGCACCACGCGCTCAAACCGCCGCCCGAGGAGCGACTCATATAGGTACATACATACATACATACATACATACTGCAAGCGGGCCACCCGCGGGACGTACTCCCCCTCCGGACAGGAGTACTGCAACCCGCGCGCTGAGACCATGCACCACGCGCTCAAACCGCCGCCCGAGGAGCGACTCATATAGGTACATACATACATACATACATACATACTGCAAGCGGGCCACCCGCGGGACGTACTCCCCCTCCGGACAGGAGTACTGCAACCCGCGCGCTGAGACCATGCACCACGCGCTCAAACCGCCGCCCGAGGAGCGACTCATATAGGTACATACATACATACATACATACATACATACATACTGCAAGCGGGCCACCCGCGGGACGTACTCCCCCTCCGGACAGGAGTACTGCAACCCGCGCGCTGAGACCATGCACCACGCGCTCAAACCGCCGCCCGAGGAGCGACTCATATAGGTACATACATACATACATACATACATACATACTGCAAGCGGGCCACCCGCGGGACGTACTCCCCCTCCGGACAGGAGTACTGCAACCCGCGCGCTGAGACCATGCACCACGCGCTCAAACCGCCGCCCGAGGAGCGACTCATATAGGTACATACATACATACATACATACATACTGCAAGCGGGCCACCCGCGGGACGTACTCCCCCTCCGGACAGGAGTACTGCAACCCGCGCGCTGAGACCATGCACCACGCGCTCAAACCGCCGCCCGAGGAGCGACTCATATAGGTACATACATACATACATACATACATACTGCAAGCGGGCCACCCGCGGGACGTACTCCCCCTCCGGACAGGAGTACTGCAACCCGCGCGCTGAGACCATGCACCACGCGCTCAAACCGCCGCCCGAGGAGCGACTCATATAGGTACATACATACATACATACATACATACATACATACTGCAAGCGGGCCACCCGCGGGACGTACTCCCCCTCCGGACAGGAGTACTGCAACCCGCGCGCTGAGACCATGCACCACGCGCTCAAACCGCCGCCCGAGGAGCGACTCATATAGGTACATACATACATACATACATACATACATACATACTGCAAGCGGGCCACCCGCGGGACGTACTCCCCCTCCGGACAGGAGTACTGCAACCCGCGCGCTGAGACCATGCACCACGCGCTCAAACCGCCGCCCGAGGAGCGACTCATATAGGTACATACATACATACATACATACATACTGCAAGCGGGCCACCCGCGGGACGTACTCCCCCTCCGGACAGGAGTACTGCAACCCGCGCGCTGAGACCATGCACCACGCGCTCAAACCGCCGCCCGAGGAGCGACTCATATAGGTACATACATACATACATACATACATACTGCAAGCGGGCCACCCGCGGGACGTACTCCCCCTCCGGACAGGAGTACTGCAACCCGCGCGCTGAGACCATGCACCACGCGCTCAAACCGCCGCCCGAGGAGCGACTCATATAGGTACATACATACATACATACATACATACATACATACTGCAAGCGGGCCACCCGCGGGACGTACTCCCCCTCCGGACAGGAGTACTGCAACCCGCGCGCTGAGACCATGCACCACGCGCTCAAACCGCCGCCCGAGGAGCGACTCATATAGGTACATACATACATACATACATACATACTGCAAGCGGGCCACCCGCGGGACGTACTCCCCCTCCGGACAGGAGTACTGCAACCCGCGCGCTGAGACCATGCACCACGCGCTCAAACCGCCGCCCGAGGAGCGACTCATATAGGTACATACATACATACATACATACATACATACATACTGCAAGCGGGCCACCCGCGGGACGTACTCCCCCTCCGGACAGGAGTACTGCAACCCGCGCGCTGAGACCATGCACCACGCGCTCAAACCGCCGCCCGAGGAGCGACTCATATAGGTACATACATACATACATACATACATACATACATACATACTGCAAGCGGGCCACCCGCGGGACGTACTCCCCCTCCGGACAGGAGTACTGCAACCCGCGCGCTGAGACCATGCACCACGCGCTCAAACCGCCGCCCGAGGAGCGACTCATATAGGTACATACATACATACATACATACATACATACATACTGCAAGCGGGCCACCCGCGGGACGTACTCCCCCTCCGGACAGGAGTACTGCAACCCGCGCGCTGAGACCATGCACCACGCGCTCAAACCGCCGCCCGAGGAGCGACTCATATAGGTACATACATACATACATACATACATACATACATACATACTGCAAGCGGGCCACCCGCGGGACGTACTCCCCCTCCGGACAGGAGTACTGCAACCCGCGCGCTGAGACCATGCACCACGCGCTCAAACCGCCGCCCGAGGAGCGACTCATATAGGTACATACATACATACATACATACATACATACATACTGCAAGCGGGCCACCCGCGGGACGTACTCCCCCTCCGGACAGGAGTACTGCAACCCGCGCGCTGAGACCATGCACCACGCGCTCAAACCGCCGCCCGAGGAGCGACTCATATAGGTACATACATACATACATACATACATACATACATACATACTGCAAGCGGGCCACCCGCGGGACGTACTCCCCCTCCGGACAGGAGTACTGCAACCCGCGCGCTGAGACCATGCACCACGCGCTCAAACCGCCGCCCGAGGAGCGACTCATATAGGTACATACATACATACATACATACATACATACATACTGCAAGCGGGCCACCCGCGGGACGTACTCCCCCTCCGGACAGGAGTACTGCAACCCGCGCGCTGAGACCATGCACCACGCGCTCAAACCGCCGCCCGAGGAGCGACTCATATAGGTACATACATACATACATACATACATACTGCAAGCGGGCCACCCGCGGGACGTACTCCCCCTCCGGACAGGAGTACTGCAACCCGCGCGCTGAGACCATGCACCACGCGCTCAAACCGCCGCCCGAGGAGCGACTCATATAGGTACATACATACATACATACATACATACATACATACTGCAAGCGGGCCACCCGCGGGACGTACTCCCCCTCCGGACAGGAGTACTGCAACCCGCGCGCTGAGACCATGCACCACGCGCTCAAACCGCCGCCCGAGGAGCGACTCATATAGGTACATACATACATACATACATACATACATACATACTGCAAGCGGGCCACCCGCGGGACGTACTCCCCCTCCGGACAGGAGTACTGCAACCCGCGCGCTGAGACCATGCACCACGCGCTCAAACCGCCGCCCGAGGAGCGACTCATATAGGTACATACATACATACATACATACATACATACATACTGCAAGCGGGCCACCCGCGGGACGTACTCCCCCTCCGGACAGGAGTACTGCAACCCGCGCGCTGAGACCATGCACCACGCGCTCAAACCGCCGCCCGAGGAGCGACTCATATAGGTACATACATACATACATACATACATACATACATACTGCAAGCGGGCCACCCGCGGGACGTACTCCCCCTCCGGACAGGAGTACTGCAACCCGCGCGCTGAGACCATGCACCACGCGCTCAAACCGCCGCCCGAGGAGCGACTCATATAGGTACATACATACATACATACATACATACTGCAAGCGGGCCACCCGCGGGACGTACTCCCCCTCCGGACAGGAGTACTGCAACCCGCGCGCTGAGACCATGCACCACGCGCTCAAACCGCCGCCCGAGGAGCGACTCATATAGGTACATACATACATACATACATACATACATACATACTGCAAGCGGGCCACCCGCGGGACGTACTCCCCCTCCGGACAGGAGTACTGCAACCCGCGCGCTGAGACCATGCACCACGCGCTCAAACCGCCGCCCGAGGAGCGACTCATATAGGTACATACATACATACATACATACATACTGCAAGCGGGCCACCCGCGGGACGTACTCCCCCTCCGGACAGGAGTACTGCAACCCGCGCGCTGAGACCATGCACCACGCGCTCAAACCGCCGCCCGAGGAGCGACTCATATAGGTACATACATACATACATACATACATACTGCAAGCGGGCCACCCGCGGGACGTACTCCCCCTCCGGACAGGAGTACTGCAACCCGCGCGCTGAGACCATGCACCACGCGCTCAAACCGCCGCCCGAGGAGCGACTCATATAGGTACATACATACATACATACATACATACATACATACTGCAAGCGGGCCACCCGCGGGACGTACTCCCCCTCCGGACAGGAGTACTGCAACCCGCGCGCTGAGACCATGCACCACGCGCTCAAACCGCCGCCCGAGGAGCGACTCATATAGGTACATACATACATACATACATACATACTGCAAGCGGGCCACCCGCGGGACGTACTCCCCCTCCGGACAGGAGTACTGCAACCCGCGCGCTGAGACCATGCACCACGCGCTCAAACCGCCGCCCGAGGAGCGACTCATATAGGTACATACATACATACATACATACATACATACATACTGCAAGCGGGCCACCCGCGGGACGTACTCCCCCTCCGGACAGGAGTACTGCAACCGTATCATTTCACGATTAAAGCGAATCATATTTACTAATCCCTATTTCATAAACTTGAATTTAAAGTTAAGTGGCAGTTAAAAGCCTCGCGGAAGCGCGTAAAAATATGTCTTACTTATAAGGATATAACAATAGTACATTATGCTACAAGTGTGCTAAGTTGGATATTACATTAGAGGCGAGTTTAGAGCCCGAGCCGAAGGCGAGGGCTCAATGGAGCCGAAAATGTAATATCCAATGCGCACGCGTGTCATACGACGTTTTTCAACACATTTGCGAGGAAAGAAAGAAATAAAAACTTTCCATTGATACTGACGGCAACAAGCTATCACTTGCATGTTGCGCCTCGGAAAGTATTTCTGGCGGTGTACCTACGTAGGTTTCCTGTTCTGCACTTGAAGAAGACATTTTTTGTGTTGTATTTCTGACAATAATAACAATAAGATGAATACAAATGCCGTTTGTGAAAACCAAATGAAAAAATCTGAAAAGAGGCGCGATTATTTTTTTCTTTTATCGCTCGCAAAATGAGATTCACATTGACAAGTATGCCATACAACCAGATAATAAAAAATACTTAACTATATATTTTCACGTTTTAGCATAAATTAATTAATTGATTTAGTGGAATTATGTTTTTATTTACAAATAGTTTAATATTTACACTTAATTTTAAATATAAAATAAGATCTTATCTCTGTAAGAACTGAAATTTAGAAAAATTTCATTACTCACGGGCTGGGTAATACATATCATTATGAACCTTAAAATAATGACATAAGACCCACTTTATGAGCAAATGTGTTGAAATTATATTGTAAGTAAGCTATTAAATGTATTTAAGGTTTTGGTGCAAGTCTCCCTAGATCTCGTTTATAAATAAGGGGGTGAATGTCAAACGATCTAACATCATTGAATTCCAAATAGTGAGACAACCAATCATCAACAATTAATTAATATTTTTTAACATTCGTTACAGAACCAAATCGTACAATGTGGGGACGCGGAAATGAACAAACGAACATAATGGATGAAATACAACGTGAAACTCATCGCATATCAACCAAAATTTTAATGTGGAAAACTTGTGTGTCAGTGTGCGTGACTTTTGTACCTGCGTGCGTGTTTGTGTGTGTGTATGTCTGTAATGTGTATGAGTCGTGTGTGTGTTGATAAAAATAATAACTTAATACTAGCTTTAAGTGAACTTAAGGAAGCTTTTTAACAATCATGTACTTAAAGGTGATACCTCTTTATGTAAAAAATGTTTTTGAGTAAGATTTTATACGAATTACAATGAACTCACTGCTCGACATTCCAAATAGGGATTTTAATACAATTTTATATAATGACAAATTAATATTATTATTACCATAAGTAGGCCTAAGTAGACATTATCTAAATGAGTATTATACCGAATGTAATGTAATGTACAGTATTGCAAGCATCGTGCCTCAAACTGAATTTATATGTGAATCTAAAGATTTGAATTCTAAAAATACTATTTTACTAAAAGTTTATGTACAATAAGTATTAATCAAAGTACTAAAGGTGCATTTCACACTACTACTATTCTCTATTGAATAAAAATCGCAAAAAATATTTTTGTGTAAAAATTGTTGCGAGGCTTTTTCTGTATTTTGAAACGTCCTAGTGGTGTGAAAGGTGCCGCGAGGGTTGAAGTAGCAATGTAATGTAAAGTCTGACTCGGTATATACGGGAAGTCGTTAGGTGGTAGTGCGCCCGCGCCGACGGCTCGCGACCCTCTCGTTGTGTTGACTGCTGGCGTGAGGGTCGCGGGCCGCGGCCAGTCAGCCTCCTTGTATTAAAGTACCTGTGTAGATACTGCCATGTCTTCAAACAATATTATTAGTTGACTTTTATAAAAATGAAATAAAGCTCTAATAAGACTTTTTCTTTCTAATCTATTCGTAATTCGATATGACCTCACCACTTGCGAGGAACGCTAAATAGATGGCGTTACATGGCGCATACTAAAATTATCACAAAACATTAAATCAATTTATTGTAAATCGTGACCGTAAAAGTTGTCATACGAAGGACTGTTTTAATATTGCTTTAAGAGATGTCAGTGCACCCTCTGTAGTGTTACTGTAGCGGCTGGCTGGTTACTGTAAGTTAGTTTCATAAGTGAAATGAGAGCGTGAATATTCTAAATTAGCTAGTACCGGGCGACGAGAGCCGCCCGACGCGCGGCCGTCGCCCTGCCTTACCCACAAGTCTGTATATTTCAGTTCTAAATATACACAAACATATACGATAATAAGTACCCCAACTCTAGGCTAATGATTCACTGACTAATCAGTACATGTAGTGTAAGGTGTATTTTTTTTTTGGTGCACTTTGTTTGAACAAAATATCTTGTGAAACCAACGGTCATCGTCAACAAATGTTTTTTTAAACGATAATTTTGTTTGGATAGTTAAAGTTAATTTTTTTTGAAGGAATGGTTTATTGTAATAATAACTTTGAAGCTATAGTGCCTAAATACTTAAAAAAACGTAGTTAAGTATTTTAGTAAAATAGTTCATTTGTAGAGAAACAATGTTTGTTTTATAATATTGACGATCACCTATATAAAATAGCAATAAATAAATTAAAAGATATTTTGATCAAACATTGGCATTGGTAAACCATTTTATATATAATATAATGTCATATAGGTACCTACGGTAGCCAATACCAGTATTGATGTACTTACTGTTGCTCAACGCCCCACATTCCAACGCAGCACTTTTTTACTTCGATGTTGTCGATGGATCTCCAACTTTATTGTTTTGTTTGTAAGCTATTAATTTGTGATATTTTGACATTTTAACGCAATAGTTTTTTTGTTTTTGTGTGACCAGAAAATGCAAGGGAGTCTGTATTTGTCTAATGCTGGGCACAGGTTTCCTAATGCTCGCTATGTCTGTTATTTTCGGCGCACATCCAGTCACTACCTATTCAACTTTTTGCTATTATCTTATTCCAATTCCTCTTACACCAGGTTTTGCAAATAACTAGCTTATGTATTTTTCAAATTATGGATTATAAAAGGCAGTGCTCAGATTGCTATTAAAAAAAAAACATAAACATCCCAATTTCAAAATTCAGATGCACGAAGATTGCACTTTCTGGTCGGGTTACTTAATGATTCCTTTGTCAATCGCAACATTCCGTAATAGTTAATTAATATATAAATAAATGTACCTAATGTAATGTTAGTCGAGGGCGAGATTTGAATTGATTGTATTCAGCGGTGTTCTGATATGTGGCGGCTCCCGGCGGCCTCTCTGATAAAGTAGTACTTAGCAGGACAAGATACCTAAATCCTATAATTAGTTTCCTAAAGGTTAAAAGTTAAAACACGCTAAATAGGATCTATTAGGTCACACTCATCTATTGGTAATTCTATACAGAAATAGCCTGTTTATTTACAAGATTTTATTTAAATATTTATTTGTCGTATGCCATATATTTTATTTTTATAACAAGGATAGTGTAGCTATATATAGTAGCTGTTCAATATACCTTTCTTTGATATCCTTTAAATTCTCAAATTTCTGCTGTTTTTGATCTTGTTCCTAAACCTAAAAAAATCTACAAGTTGTTTGTAATATAATTATGTCCATGTTGTAGCGGGTCGTATTCGATTCCATTGCCATTAACACCATAATTTGTCCCTAAGAAGACTAATATACTTGACATTTATGACTTTAGACGAGGCAGAGACCGGCTCGTGTGTCAATATGTAAATTGTAAATACCCATCTGACACAGCCGGCGCCGGGGCCGCAAGCAATGTTACCGTCCACTGTATGTATGTAAGGAAATGCATTTGTGTGTTATTGCACGTCGCCTCGCCTTTTGGCGTTTTACTCAATAAACTCAATTCTAAAGCTACATTTTGTTTCATTTATTAAATAAATAAACATTCTGCGGTGTCATCTATGCGTTGTAAGCTTTAGCGCCGTTGTGTGGTAATTTATGATCCTCAGAACGTTTATGATTTACTATAAAAGTACTATTAAGTCCATGTTTATGATCAACGCAACGCAACAGCATACGCTCACGCCTATAGTCCCTATCGGGGTAGGCAGATAGTGGTTCTAGAACCACTTGATGACGCATCGAATAATTGTGATTTTTTGGGACTAATTGGACCAATTAAAGGCAACATCTGGGTGAAATCAGAGATCTTTTTATTTCGGCACTGCCCATAGAAAATGCTTATAATTTGTAACGGAAGGTTGAGCAAGTCTAATACTTGATGTCTGAATTCGATCATTGTTGGACTGATTCTGGGTGAAGTCAGATCTTCGCTAGGTGGTGCAGTTTTTTTGGCAGTGCCGAAATAAGCTTATTTCGACACTGCCCCAAAAAATTCTTATAGCTCATAAACGGGAGGGGGACCAATTGTCTCCTTTGCCGATTAATTTGGACTAATTGAGGACTGATTTTCTGTCTAGTTGAAATCAAGATCTGACACTGGGCAGTGCCGAAATAAGGGACCCCCCTTGATGCCACATTTGACATAAATTCCAAGAGTTATAAGATAACTAAATTATAAATGTGTTTGTTTGTGTTGTATCTTCTATTAAAAAGAGTGCACTTTATGCAAAAGCATTAGCGAAATATAGCTTTCCGCCTCCAACTTCGCATGGAAAAGTAGCTGCTTATGTACACTCTGGGCCGGCCCTTACTATCTGCACAATATCGTTTTGAACAGAGCACAAGGGTTGTACGTCTTGACTGGGAATTTGAATCAATAAAAAGAGATCTTAGTTCTAAACACGTCCTTTATTCAAATACTGTACAGGTTGTAGACTATGATACAATAACAACACGTGCGGCGCACACCGCGCATCAACACGTCTCACTTGTGCACACACACACACACACACACACACACACACACACACACATACGCACACTTATACATACAAACATACACACACGCGTCACGTCCGCTGCGAATACTGTTAGATTGCATTTAAGCATCCTGAGAGAATTATGTGTCCATCTCGAGAGGTAAACAGAAATTCCAATTACTGGAAGAATATATAAAATTAAAATATCTTCTATACTATTTATAAAGAGGAAAGATTTTAATTGTTTGTTTGTTTGTATTGAATAGGCTTCGAAACTACTCGACCGATTTGAAAAATTCTTTCAAAGCTACATTATCCCCAATGGACATAGGCTACATAATTTTACCGAATTCCCACGGGAACAAAGACCCGAGCGGAATGCTAGTTATCAATAAGGACTGCATTACTGTGAAGGAGGACGCGACGCGTGAGCTCTGAATGTAAACATAACTTAGAACCTCCACAACTCATTCCTCGCACTGTTCAATACCTACATTTTGAACCTCTCCCCCCCACAGTGGTCGCACAAAACATTGGCACCATGCGATAATCAATACATTTTCATCTGAAATCGACCGATTCTATGTTGTTTGGAAACTATACACCTGTGCAGAGTTTAAATAAACATAGGCAATATGTACAAATCTCCTATATGAATAGAAGAATAATAATCTTGTCAAAGATTTAAAAACAATCGCGCGGTTCTCTTAGAATGCAAGAAAAGTTTTACGACGACACCGACGCACAGCGACTTGAAGCAACATCAGATGAAAATGTAGAGAATATTACAATTTGAATTTTCACACAGAAAATATAACAATCTTGTATAATATGGAGGGATTCGGAAGATTTGTTAACAATTCCAAATGGGTCGAAGACATCGTTTTTAGACGTTACTTTTATTTGGGACAATTGATACAATTATAATCAAAATATTCGTAATAATAAGTCCGCGTGTTGTACGTATGTGTGTGTGAGACACACAAACACACACACGCGGCGCTAGCACCAGCGTGTGAGCACTCGGCACAGGCGCTCGAGTTTACGAGAAATGGAAGGAAAAGGAAGAAGCGAGCCGCTCACCGCAAGCAGAGGAAGTACACAGAGCTACGCAAAATATAGGAACATTCAGTCGTCATGTAGGTCGTCATACATTACATTACAAAACAACTACTTACAATAATATAAACATTGTAAACCATAGGCTGCACGAGCCGCCCCGCTGGGCGCCGCTTATCGATAATAATCAACATTATTTAAGTTACACATTGTAAAACAATTACTTTATGGCATAATTTATATAATAAAAACAATAAATATGCATTGTTTTGTCATCCGCGTCGGCCCCCCGCCCCCCGCACTACAGGGTGAAATCGAAAACATTGGCAAATTTTGAGGGATCAATCTACCTATGATTACGAACAACTTTTTCTATGGGACCAACTTTCGGAACTAAAAAATAAAAATCTGCTGTTCCATACAAAAGTTCAATACCTACTCAACCAAAATGTATGGAACACTGATTTTTATTTTATAGTAGGAAAGTTAAAAGTTGTTCGTAATCATGGGTAGATTCATCCCTCAAAGTTTGTCGAATGTTTTCAATTTCACACTCTACATACAGCTGCTGTAATTCTGTAATACGCACTTCTGCTCGTAATACGTGTCAATATTCTTCCGTAAAAATTAAATGGCACCAAATTCCAAATCAAACACCTGGAATTTGGCCCCATTTCAGTTTTATTTTAACTCTATTGAAAAGGTAATATACGACTTGCAATAGAAATCGATTTCAAAACTGACGACGCAAATCGTCTGCTACTGTTCAACAATGAATTACAACAACTGCAGTATAATGGTTAATCATACTAAACTCTCAATAGAACCAGTAAATCCTTGTTAATAACAAATTATTTATGTGATCAATTTTAAACCAATTTAAATGCAAAAATATTCGTTTACTTCACAATGTGTGTCAAACGTGGCATCTTGTGGTTCTCCCACTGATGCTCTGCCTACCCCGTTAGGGATTATAGGCGTGAGCTTATGTATGTATGTAAATATTCGTTTCTGTGATTATGTCTTGATAGTCGCAGTAACGGATATTTTTGCATTTAAAATTTGTTTTTTTTTTGCATTTTAATTGGAGTGCGTTTAGTAAAATTCTCCTTACAGACAGACAGACTGGTTTTTATAGTGACTTTATATCAGTTAGCGAAAATTAAGATCTGA
Source organism: Aproaerema taeniolella (assembly GCA_949987775.1). Lineage (NCBI taxonomy): Eukaryota > Metazoa > Arthropoda > Insecta > Lepidoptera > Gelechiidae > Aproaerema > Aproaerema taeniolella. The sequence continues at coordinate 368,257 of OX465248.1, forward strand.
ATCAGTCCATTAAACTGAACGACTTTCTCCAATTTCGTCTTACCAAGCAACTTGGTAATTGGAATTTCATTCCTTGAGGAAAGTGTTCAATTTTATGACGAACCACTCTCTAGCGTTTCGCTAATTAATTTAAAGTTTCCCTACACGCAGGAGATAGGTGCCGACGTACGCGCCCCGTTTCAGTCCGCACTCAGAAACGCCGTTGGCTACCTGCATTAAAGAAAATTGAATTTAGAAATATACAACTAATTAGATTTAAAAAATGTGTGATGATGGCGGCCATAGTATGTGATAGGTTGGGTATGGTTTGTAGTACGATGACTCATACGGAACAAGGTGGATATTTATGCCTGATAAATTGTGTATGATAAAAGGTGGATATCGTGTGTGATAAGGTGGATATCGTTCTTCTCTGGGGAAGAGTGCACCTTTGCAAATAAGCATAGAGTTAAAAGAACAATTGTAATTGACAACTTTGACTTATTTTAAGTAAGTGGGCGAGCAATATCTTGAATGTTCTCTGATATTTTGGAATTTGATAAAAGGTGGATATTGTGTGTGATAAAGTGGATATGGTTGATATCTTGTGTGATAAGGTAGATATCGTGAGTGATACGATAGTAATCTTGTGTGATAGGGTGGATATCTTGACTAATAAGGTAGATATCTTGTCTAATATGGTAG